>JAIUZE010073241.1:0-49611 GCA_022085475.1 Heliosperma pusillum
TTGAGTTAAATGTTAATTTATCGTGTTTTTGTAATATTTAGCAAGTGGGAAATTTTAATAAGTAAATTATTTAATTAAAAGTGTTTTCCATAAAATTATTATTTCTCACATGTTAGAAATTATAATACGAGATCGTAGTTTAATTTGATATCCTTTAAGTCAAGCGGGTTTTTCGTAAGATTTAATAATTCACATTTTAGAAGTTTTAATAAAATAACATGTAATGAATATGTTGATTTTTATGTCTAAGTCTAATTGGTAAAGACTCTGTTTCTAGCCGGTTTGACCAAACGGGTTTGGTCAAACTAAGATCTAGTCAGCCCCGTTTTGACTGATGACCCGTCGCGGGACTCGGGTCGGGGATTTGTCCTCAGGTAAGGTTTTATTTTAATGAATGAATGAATAAGCCTTAGTAGATATGAGGCGATATGATATTTGAATATGATTTATGTGCAATTAGTCACATGATAGGAAGTTTTCCCGTGACTGTTTGATTATATGGTTGGTGTCGTGTTTACTAAGTACCCATAGAGAATTATGAGTATATGGCGTCTTGACCATTCTAATTCTAAATGAGTATCTTGGACCATGACATTAATAGGCCTTACTATCTTTAACGAGCATAATGTTCATTGCTTGTAGCTTTTTGTGGTCACTGGCTTGGGCCTTTTGATACCAAGGCGGGGCATGGTTGCCTAAGAGTTCCACTTTGGGAATGGAGCCAGCTTAAGTACTAGCCATCTCTGCTTAGGGGGTCGCCTAGTAGAGTTTCTCATGTACGGTTATGTCATGGAACGGGGAATGGAATAGCTGTTGTCGCTAGGTCTGATCATTCTAGGACTAGGATGTTTTCCTACCTTGTGGTATAGCCTCGAGTTACAGAAGTCGACTATTGACTGTGCTAAGAACTTATGCCTGTTTCTAGAAGTATTGGTCTTTCATGTTTGATGATTCTATGAGTCTTAGAAGGTGAGATGCAAGCCGGCTAAGGTTGATAGAGTTTGGATTACCGGTTGTTAACTGAGTCACATGATATTATGTTTGATTAGGGTTTGAGTGTATCAGGGCCATGTTTTAAATGTAACCGCTGAGCCAGCATACCAGCTTCCCTACCTCGTGTTATAGATTGATAACAGTTTCACATGATAGCTTTCATATGCTAGGTTATATGTTAGTTATTTGTTCATAACATGAAAAGCATATCCTATTTGTTAAGGTTTTGTATTTTCCATATACATTGCTTTTATGTTATTCATGTTTAATTAAACTCGACATTTCGTGGCTGGGAGAACTCGGAGTTACTCCCCACTGTGGCTTCCGTGTTTTTAATGCGGTTGGCAGGTTTGTGATGCATACTTTGGGTACATTGACGAGCTAGCGAGCGAAGTATTTACCTTGGACCTATATTCGGTTCTTAGGATTGTATATTATTATACACTCTTTTATTTACGTATTTATACGGGAAATATGTCTCCCGTTTTGGATATTTATTTTGTATAATATTATTTCCTTTTGTTGAACCTTTTTATTTTAAGACACCTTCGTTATGTATTATTATCTTTTATTTAGTTAAATTATTTTTTTTCTTTCCGCAAATTTGAGGGTGTCACAGTTGGTATCATAGAGCTATTTTGCTCCCGACGCACGTTTGTGTACCCTTGCCTAAATAACTTGACCTTAATAAATAATAAACTTGTGAGATAGAAGGGTAAGATGGGTAGATTAGGATTTATGTTGTAGTCTCTTTGTTCTTGCTAAATGATAAGTAATAATCTGTGTTTTTATTTTGCAAGATGCCTCCGAGAATTGACAACACGATCTTAGCAGCTCTTACGGTTATTATTCAGAACCAGCAAAATCAGCAAAATCAGCAAGCAAATCCTATTCCTAATCCTATTCCCGACCGTGAGAGACACGGAAGTTGTTCATGGGTTGCTTCCAACTATCTAGGAGCCAAGCCAAAACCTACGGTGGTGAGGTAGATCCCATTCAGCTTTCGGGGTGGTTACGTGAAATGGAGAAGAATTTTTCTCTGTATGATGTCCTTGAAGAGGATAAAGTCCGTCTTGCTTCCCACTTCTTAGTGAAGGAAGCCGATCAGTGGTGGACTCTTTCTGGTCCTACTGCTAAGTTGGAGCCTGATTTCGGGTGGACTCGATTCCGTGAACTATTGGAGGCGAGGTTCTACCCGGATGAGTTGAGGCAGCAGAAGCTGAAGGAGTTCATGGACTTTAAACAGGGAGTTCTTTCTGTTCAGGAGTTCACAACCAAGTTCAATGAGTTGGCTCATTATGCCACTCGACTTATTTCGAGGGAGGAAGACAAGGCTTTCTTTTACTTGGGAAAGCTTTCTCCCCAGGTGAAGGGAAAGATTAGTAGGGGTTCTACTTCTTTCGTCTCTATTTACAATGATGCCCTATGGGCAGAGAGTTCTATTCGGGAGATTGCCGAAGAGGCCCGTACTTCGTTTGTAGCTCCTAATGCCTTTGGCAAGAGACCTTTATATCCTACTTCCCGACCTTCCTTTTCTCCCTCTTTCTCAAACAAGAGGAGGAACTTTCAGAGTGGACAGGCAAATCCGAGTAACCGTCCATTCGTCCCGAGCAACAACAACGATCCTAAGGGTCGTATCTGTTTTGCGTGCAAGATGCCTATGCATCCCGGTATTGGCTGTTTCAACAAGCCAATTGTATGCTTTACTTGTCTGAAACCGGGACACAAGGCATTTGTATGTCCTGATAGGAAGAAGATAGCTTCTACACCAGCTACTTCTGGGAGACCGAAGGGTCGAATTTTCGTCATGAGCCGCGCTGAGGCCGATGCTCAACCAGACCTGGTGACTGGTATGTTTTCAATTTAAGAAATACCGTGTTTAATTTTATTAGATACGGGAGCTTCTTTGTCCTTAATTTCGATGAGACTATCCGATAATTTACCTCTCAAAGCTTCAATTGGAAAAGTACTCCTATATCTTTACCGTCCAGAGATGTGTTTTCATGCTCGTATCTTCTTTCTTACTCGGTTAGCTTCATAACTCTTCTATCTGTTTTGTCTCTTCCTCAACCTCGTTTTCTTTTCGCCTTCGCCTTTTTCATCTTATCGTAGTCTTTAGTGACGCTTCCTAATGTTCCTTATGTCATATTCTTTTATCCCTACTCTCTTGAGAGGTAGTTTTCTTATTAACTAACGTAAGAGTTAGTAGGTGTGTTTTGAAGAAGTTTCGAATATGATACTTAACCATCCTATTAAGCTAGTTCCATGTTTAGATGATTATAAGGATTGAGGATAAACGTAGGATGAAACTCTCCTAGTAGTTTTAGACTATGAAAGCTTAATGTTGCAATATCGTTTTGAGGATCGAAATAATCAAAATGATAGTTGGTAGTAGTGGTTAAGAATTTTAGTGATTCAGTAAGTGTTACTTGAGAAATTGTTGGCTTTAAATGTTGAACCTTAACGGGAATAATTACCTTGTGGAATTTTAGATTTGGATGACCCAACTTGAAGAATATTGTTATAAGCGAAAACCGATGTATTGAGAGTTTGGAAGAGATAAATTGATTTACGGTTGCATTGCCTTATGTTTGGCAAAAGTTAAGTGAAATAAGATTTGCGTGACTAATCTCCTTGAGGTTTTGTGATTTAACTTTTGAGGATGAGAAGGTTCAGTTTTAATAATTTAGGGTAATGACTTTTTGAATAAATTGGATTAAAGGATTTCATAGGAAGTTCTTTACTTTGAGGTTGTTAGAGGTCTTGTTTCCCTAATTATAAATATTTTGATGGTGATTTCCAATAAGAGTTTTGGATGGACCTTAGAAGATTTTAATTAAATTTGAATAATTGGGAGTTGCTACTCGATGTGTCATGCTTGTGAAATATTTTGGTAGGAATCCGATGATTGAAAATGTTGAGGATATATTGCACTCTCTTGAGGACTAGATTTTGTTGCAGTTAGTATTGTCGAGTTATGATCGACATTTGAATTTTCATAGATGGAAGATAGTATTGTGGTTCATTCCTTCTTTCTTTTCTCTTTCTATTCGATTTATTCTTTCGAATATTCCGTTCCTTTTATCGAATATCATCTTTTATAGATAGATTATTAGAAGCTTTAGTTAGAAATTTTAAGCATAGATAGTAGAGTTATTACCTTTACTATAAATTTTTGAACTAAAAGCTTTTGGAAATATTTTATGATTTCAAGTATTTTACCGTCAAGGAGTGTTGAGACTTGTTATTGGAGACGTTCGATAACTAGTTTTCTCATTTATTGATGCGAAAATGTATCTTTTAAAGTCTTTGACTTGGGACGTCGATGTTCTTAACAGCTGACGAGAACCTTCCGTACCATTGATAAGACTCAGTATTTTTATTACAAATATATTTTTAAGGTTTGAAATAGACCTACATATATGTTACATTACTTCTTCTAAGTTTCGAGGACGAAACTTTTTAAAAGAGGGGTGATTGTAACAACCCGAAAAGTACCCTATTTTTCTAGTGAAAATATTTTACGAATATTTTTCAGCCTGTTTAAGTTTTAAAGTGGAATTTATTGTTTCCAGTTGAATTTTGAAATTCCGAGTTCGTATTTGGAATTTTTGAGAGATTCCATGAGAATCCCGTTTTTAAGTCAACTTTGACTTTCGTTGACTTTTTCCGACTCGCCTTGTAATTTTGAAGACCGAAATTTTATTTAAAAAAATAATATTTTTAATTTATTTTTATTAAGATTTATTGGGATTTATGAAAATTTAATATAATTATTTTGAATTTATTTGGAATTAAAGAATAACTTTTACGGTTTTAACCCGAACGTCATTTAACTATTCCCGAGTCATCGTAAATCCCGAAACAAACCCGAAACCCGACTTTGGCATGAGTCACACGCCCATGTCATCTTTTTCCACTCACCTTAGGATATTTTCATTCTTTTTATTAAACTAATAATAATATCTTAGATATTTATAACTTTATCGATCCGTCAACGAAAATTACGCAAATCGTTTACAAAACAGACCCGATTCTCCTATGATCCACACGGCTCTCCTTCCTCTCTTAGAGCTAGATATTTGTCTTTCTTTTGATTACAATAACATAATATCTAGATATTTGATTATTAATCTAATGATATCTAATTAATTACCTTAATTAATTATAAAACCCGAGTCAATTCCGTAACAATAATTTCAAAACCCGACTCATTATTTTCCTCTATATTACACGGCACACACCACCACATTACTCACCACTTATCTTTTCATTTTACACTAAATCGACTTAATACCTTTTTAATACTTTCTTTAATATAATCAAAATCGTTCTTGGTGTTCTTGAGCGTTCTTCATCGTTCTTGAGCAAAATCGTCACAAAACATTCGTTACTTGTTCAAATCCGTCCTAACTTATATTTCTAGAATCTCCTCTTCGCTCTCCATCTTCAAGTACGGTTTATTTTCAATTCCGACAAAATCGTTTTCAACACTTTAAATTATGGAAAATCAAGTTTTAATACTAACAATATTATTCTTGTTATTTCTTATAGGAGAATGTGACACCCTCAAATTTGCGGAAAGAAAGAAATAATTTAAATACATAACGAAGGGTGTCATAAATAAAAAGGTTCATTACAAAAGGAAAATAATATTTTACATAAGAATTCTACAAGACGGGAGACATATCTCCCGTAAAAATACGGAAATAAAAGAGTGTATAATGATATACAATCTCAGAACCGAATATAGGTCCAAGGTAAATACTTAGCTCGCTAGCTCGTCAATGTACCCCAAATATGCATCACCACCTGTTCGACCGCATTAAATATAAACACGGAAGCCACAGTCAGTGGGGAGTAACTCCGAGTTCTCCAGCCACGAAATGTCGAGTTTAATGAAACATGAATAACATAAAAGCAATGTATATGGAAAATACAAAACTTTAACATATATGATATGCTTTTCATGTAATGAAACAGATAACTAACAAATAACCTAGCATGTGAAAGCTATCATGTGAAACCGATAATAAACTATAACTCGAGGTAGGGAAGCTGGTATGCTAGCTCAGAGGGTTCCTCTCAGAAACATGGCCGTGATACACTCAAAACCTAATCAACACGTAATCATGGGAATCAGTTAACAATCGGTAATCCAAACTCTATCAATCTTAGCCGGCTTGCATCTCACCTTCTAAAACTCATAGAATCATACAAACATGAAAGACCAATACGTCTACAAACAGGCATAAGTTCCTAGTACCGTCAATAGGCGACTTCTGTAACTCGAGGCTATACCACAAGGTAGGAAAACATCCTAGTCCTAGACTGATCAGACCTAGCGACAACAGCTATTCCATTCCCCGTCCCATGACATAACCGTCTATGAGAAACTCTACTAGGAGACCCCCTAAGCAGAGATGGCTAGTACTTAAGCTGGCTCCCTTCCCAAAGCGGAACTCTTAGGATGCCATGCCCCGACTTGGAGATAAGCCCCCCAGGCCGTGACACAAAAGCTATTAACCATGAACTATATACTCGTTAAAGATAGTACGGGCCTATCAATGTCATGGTCCAAGATACTCCTTTAGAATTAGAATGGTCAAGACGCCATATACTCATAATTCTCTATGGGTACTTAGTCAACACGACATATATCATACAATTAAACCGTCACGGGAAAAACTTCCTATCATGTGACTAATTGCATATAAATCATAATCAAATATCATATCGCCTCATATTACTAAGGCTAATTCATTAATTAAATACAACCTTACTTGAAGACAAATCCCCGACCCGAGTCCCGCGACGGGTCATCAGTCAAAACGATGCTGACTAGATCTTAGTTTGACCAAACCCGTTTGGTCAAACCGGCTAGAAACAGAGTCTTTATCACATAGACATAAAATCAACATATTCATTACATGTTATTTTATTAAAACTTCTAACATGTGAATTATTATATTATACCCAAAACCCGCATGACTTAAAGGATTTCAACTTAAACTACGATCTCGTATTATAATTTCTAACATGTGAGAAATAATAATTTTATGAAAAACTTTTTAATTAAATATTTTACTTATTAATATTGCTCACTTGCTAATTATTACAAAACGCGATAAAATAACGATAACTCAAAAACCGTCACAAGTCCCAAAGTGGGACCCACGGGCTGAGTTGGGCCGGACCCACATGGGACTGGATGGGCCCCACGGCCTGTTTTGACAAAAATGGGCTGTTTTGATTAAACTTTCTAAAACCGATTTCTAATATTTTCCCGCATGCTTAACATATTTAAAACCCGTCAAAACAACAACATAACAATCAAACATCGACACAACCCAAAGACCAAAACCCGGACCCACCATGGACCAGCCCAGACCGGCCTGGACCGGGCCTGAACCGGCCTGAACCGGCTGGTTTTGGGTCCGGTTCACAGCCTTTCCTCACGGTTCCACCACACAAATTCCAAATCAATTCTAACATGTTTTTAATTAACAACATCCATTTTTAAACATCCAATTCAACCATCCATCATACAAAAATCATCATCATGAAGAAATCATAAAAATATAACAAGAACACTAACTTAACCTGTTACTAACTAAAAATCCATAAATCATAAAAACATGAACCAAAACAAAGATGAACCAAAAACTAAATAAACAAAAGCTAAAGGCTATGTTACTAACTAAAATCATAATTAACCATAACATGAACCAAAAACTAAAGGCTATGTGACATTTATTCGTCGAGTAAAACGGAATTGTTACCTTAGCTAGCAACACAATTAGCACCAAAATAATAAGAAGTATATATAATAAGAAACCCTTCTACTAATCTTCACCCAAAATATACGAGTCTCCAAACTCGTCTTCAAAATCTTCCCCTAGAAGAAATGACAAGAAAAACATTATTAGAACTTAAAATTTAATTTTCCATAATTAAAGTTTTGAAAACGATTTTGACGGAATTGAAATTAAACCGTACGTGAAGATGGAGAGCGAAGAGGAGAGTCTAGAAATATAAGTTAGGATGGATTTAATTAAGAAATGAAGATTTTATGAAGGTTTTGCTCAAGAACAATGAAGAACAAATGATGAACGACGAAGAACACGAAGAACGATTAAAGAAAGTGATATGTTGATCTTTATTTGATTTATTGTAAAATGAAAAGTTGTTGGTGAGTTATGTTGGGTGAGGGAGCCGTGTATTATAGAGGAAATATGGAGTCGGATTTTGAAATTGTTGTTACTGAATTAACTCGCGTTAAATAATTATATTACGGTAATTGATTAAATATTACGTTAATTAAATTAAATATCTAGATATTATGTTATATTAATGAAAAGAAATGAAATATCAAGCCCTATGAGAGGTGGAAGAGCCGTGTGGATAGGTGATGAATCGGGTCTGATTTTGCTCGATTTGCGTAATTCTCGTTAACTGATCGATAAAGTGAAATAATATCTAGATATTATGATATTATAATCAAAAGTAATGAAATATCAAGGTCTAAGAGAGGAGAGGAAAGGAGAGGAGAGCCGTGTGGGTTAGGGGCTTGTCGGGTCTGTTTTGTAAACGATTTGCGAAATCTCCGTTGACGGATCGATAAAGTAACAAATATCTAAGATATTTGTATTAGTTTAATCGAAAGAATTAAAATATCTAATGTGAGTGGAAAACGATGACACGCGCGTGTGACTCATGCCAAAGTCGAGTTTTGATTTCGTTTCGGGATTTACGAGGAGTCGGGAATAGTTAAATGACGTTCGGTTAAAACCGTAAAAGTTATTCTTTAAATTCCGAATAAATTCAAAATAATTATATTAAATTATGATAAATCTTAATAAATCTAAATAAAAATAAATCAAAAATATATTTTTTTAAATAAAATTTCGGTCTTCATACTTATGAGACGAGTCGGGAAAAGTCAACGGAAGTCAAAATTGACTGAAAAGTCGAGAAAAGTCGAAGATGACTTAAAAGTCAAGAAAAGTTTAGGACGACTTAAAAGTCAAGAAAAGTCACTGACGACTTTTAAAAAGTCAAGAAAAGTCAAAGACGACTTAAAAGTCAAGAAAAGTCAAAGATGACTAAAAACGGTCTTTTCATGAAATCTCTCAGAAATTCCAAATACGAACGCGGAATTTCAAAATAAGACTCGGAACAAAAATTCCTATTTTAAAAACTTAAGTTCTAATGAAAAGTGTTAGTAAATATTTTTACTAGAAAAATCGGGTACTTTTCGGGTTGTTACAATCACCCCTCCTTTTAAAAAGTTTCGTCCTCGAAACTTAGAAGAAGGAAAGTAAAATATATGTAGGTCTATTTCAAAACTGTTAAAAATTATATTTGTAATAAAAATATAGGGTCTTATCAATGGAACGGAAGGTTCTCGTCAGCTGTTAAGAACATCGACGTCCCAAGTCAAAGACTTTAAAAGATACATTTTCGCATCAATAAATGAGAAAACTAGTTATAGAACGTCTCCAATAACAAGTCTCAACACTCCTTGACGGTAAAATACTTGAAATCATCAAAAATTTCCAAAAGCGATTAGTTCAAAAATTCTATAGTAAAGGTAATACCACTACTATCTATACCTAAAATTTCTAACTAAAGCTTCTAATAACCTATCTATACGAGATGATAATTGATAGAAGGAACGAAATATTCGAAAGAATAAATCGAATAGAAAGAGAGAAAAGAGAGGAATGAACCACCATACTATCTTCCATCAATGAAAATTCAAATGTCAATCGTAACTCGACAACACTAACTGCACCAAAATCTAGTCCTCAAGAGAGTGCAATATATCCTCAACATTTTCAATCATCAAATTCCTACCAAAATATTTCATAAGCATGACACATCGAGTAAACATTCCCAATTATTCAAATTCAATTAGAATCTTCTAAGGTCCATCGGTACGGTAAACTCCATAACTAACAACCCATGAAAGATTCATTACTAACTCTAATCTTCTTAGCTCCACCGAAACTTTTATTGGAAACCACCATCAAAATATTTATAATTTGGGAAACAATGCCGCTAACAATCCCAAAGTAAAGGAGACTTACTATGAAATCCTTTGATCCAATTTATTCCAAAATTCATTATCTTAAGTTATTAATAAATAACTTTCTCACCTTCCAAAGTTAAAACACAAATCCTCAAAAGAGATTAGTCACCCAAATCTCATTTTACTTAACTTTTGCTAATCATAGGGCAATGCGACCGTAAATCAATTTATTTATCTATTCCAAACTCTCAATACACCAGTTTTCGCTTATGACGATATTCCTCAAGTTGTGTCATCCAAATCTTAATTCCTCAAAGTATTTATTCTCGTTAGGGTCCAACATTTAACGACAACAAATTCCCAAGTAACATAAAAAAAATCATCCAACTTCCTAACCACAACTACAACTATCCTTAAGCTTATTTCGATCCTCAAAAAGATATTGCAACTTCTAGCTTTCATAATCTAGATCCCTAGGAGAGTTTCATCCTAAGTGTATCCTCAAATCCTTATAATCATCTAAACATGGAACTAGCTTACACTACTACAAAAACAGGAAATGACAACGGTTAAAAACCGTTGTAATATTAAAAAGCGGACGTTGTTAAAGCCTCCGTTGTTAAAGGTTTTAACAACGGTTCCAATTTAATGAAAATACCGTTGTTAATAGTTTTAACAACGGTAAGAAGTCGTTGTTATTACTAGATAACTGTTGTTAAAACGTGTGAATAATTATGGTGGGAAAGATACGAGAACGGTTCTATTAAATTAAACCGTTGTTAAAGGTATGATTAGTTTTGGTGGGAAATATTATAACAACGCTATTTTTTTTAAACCCGTTGTGAATATAGTTAATTACAACGGAGTATAATAAATAAGCCGTTGTGGAAAGTTTTAATAACAACCGGTATTCTAGAATAAACCGTTGTTAAAGGTATGATAAGTTTTGGGGGGAAATATGTTACAACGCTTTTAATGAATTTTAAAAAACCGTTGTTATTATTTTTATTATTGTTTTTGAAAAAATTGTAATTTGTTCCCCTGCCACCACTGAAAATCCTGCATAAATCAGCAGCAGTAGCAGCAGCACGCATCATAAACCAATTTCAGAAGCAGCAAAATGATATATCTATATATATATCAGAGCAATTCATGTACAGGGCAATTCATGTACATGGCAATTCATGTACAGCAGCAGCAAAATGATATATACAACCAAAATGATCTCTTTTAGAGCAATTCATACTTACAACTTGCTCTAATTAATGACTTCTACAAATTAAAGTTCCCTATCTGCTTCCAAAATAATCTAAGTTTCATTTATTCTTTGTTTGTTCAAGGACGTATTTGCCCAACAAGTCCCTTACCTCGTCTATATTGTGCTTAGTGTACTCAGGGACATGTGGCGTCTTGATTGAATACTGCGGATAAAACAAATAAAAGACATCGATCAGTAGGGTAACAACAGTATAGGCATATCATACATAATTAGCAACATCGATCATATATATATAGCAGAAAAGATATCAGCTCTAATGAAAAAAAGTAAATAATAGCTACATTAAACTACTAACTCTTTCTGGAATGCTGATATATCTTCGCCTAATAATCTCCAACATGAAACGACAAACGTAGTATCCACATTGGATGCTATCCGGCTGTTTAGGGACCTATTATTACATAATAAACGAAGAGACGAGAAGGCAATTACCAATTAGTTTAATGCGTAATTAAAAAAGACAGATGTATATGCGTAATTAGTTTAATGCACTTAATTATTAAGGTATTGTATTTGCGCGTACGTACCCCTGTTATCGTAATAAAAGTAGGGCCATCATCAGAATATTCTGTCGGTTGATTGCCGGTTGCTCTTTTCTTCTCAAAGGCCCTTTAAAAAAGGAAAGAGGCCGAAAGTCACATAAACTTACTTAATAATAATAAATGAAACTTAATATTATGTGCCAAATCATCATCAGTATTATAAACTTACTTAATAATCAACATCTTAAAGGTCTCGGATGGTTGTCCATGCAAAGAGTCCAACCAAAATACTTTCTTCGTGGTCGGATTGATCGCTGCTAGCACCCAATGTCTCCTAGAGATCGAGAGACACATCATTATTAACAATCACAACATGCATCATAACCAAACATATAAAAATGCAATTGTATTTGGAATCGTAATATTAATTATATATTACCCGGCTTCATTATAAGGGGCAAAAATGAGCTTATTGTTTTTCGCCAATTCCCCAGCAATATAATTTACACGTTCTTCATACGAAAACATCTCGATATGCATAGATAAAACATTTGGGCACATGAATCCGTATTGAGGAAGTGGATTAATATTGGTCTCGGCGGGGATCACAACCGAGTTCAAGTACCTACATGCCGGTTTTAATTCCGATATTATAAACACTATATCTTACTTAGTCAGAATATTAGAATACTGCATGATTTAATTTATTAAGAAACTTACTTCATCCAAACATATAGGTGTTGGACATCAATCTCGTCAAGGCCAGCCCAAACGGCTAGCGTATCCCAATCCAGCATTGCTTGGCGTTCTACCCCTACAATATCATTCTCGAGCGGAATAACTATTAATTGCTCGCTTGCTATGCGTCTCTCAGCCTCCTTATAAAGATCCAGCATCGCCACCGTTCGTACTTTTTCCATGTAAACGTTCCCATGATATTTAGTACCGGATAGACTCCTGACCTCTTTCAGCTTGGGGAAATGATGCGGTGTGCTACCTTTCACAACCTACATGTGGCTAACTAAATTAAGTTGCTCTTTCAATGATGAGGCGATAGTAGAACTTAAAATATAAAGAGAGTTGATTAAATACCTCATCAAGTTGTTGTATTGACGAGGTAGTAGAAAGATTATTGTCTATCGAGTTAGACTTATCCATGTTTTTTGTTACCTACAAAACAAAAATAAAACATATAAATTTCACTATTTATGAAGGTGATGAACAAAGACAAAAGGCGGGTTAAATTAGATGTATTTTTCTAACCCCGTCTACATTCTGTTGAATTTTACAATCACGAGCCAAGAAAATGTGGCTTTGAGGCCATTGGACAAAACCTTTAACCGCATCTGCCAGTATTACTATGTCGTCGCGGACTGTGACGGGCAGTTTACAGGTTTCATAGCCCTTCACGACTCCCACTATCCCCACTTTTGCATGCTTCGGCAAGAGTGGTACGCCATGAACCAAGATGGTTTCCGCTGAGTCCTTGGGCTTTGGGCATACGAAAGCCCGAGCAACAATCACATTCTCTTTTAATGAAGGGTCGGCGAGACGAACAAGCCCCCGCTGTTTTGTGGCCTGAAGAATACACATTATTTACTAAATACCAAAATATAATAGATATCATAAATGATCTATATTGAGTATATAATGTAAAGTTAGTTACAAGTATTTATTGTTGGTGGGTAGGCTATTATACCTTATCGGCTTGAGGTATCAAAACCTCAGCAGCATTAGGTACCTCACCCGTCTCCTCAAGATGCGTCCCCTTCTCCGACTCATTTACCTAATAAAACAAACCAATCAAAGGCATGGCTGCTAGAAAGAACAAATGCAGGAAAAAAAGAAGAAGTCATATTTACCTTACCGGCTTGAGGTATTAAAACCTCGGCAGCAGTAGGTACCTCAACCATCTTCTCAGCCGTCTCCTCATGTATTGGCAAGGTAGTAGTGTCTGCCTCTTGGCAAATCTGTTGCACTACCTCGCCCTTTTTAATGACATCCTCCATCCTCTTCAATTCTTCTTCGGAAGGCTTGCCTCCAGAACTCATCTTCAGTATCACGGAGGCCAATAACTGAACCTGCACGCCCAAAATGTAGAATCAGCAATTTGTTAAAACAATAAAATGTGAATTTTAAATGACAATAACAAATGGTATACGTACCAGGTCAGCCTTCCCCTTATTTTTCTTCTTCTTGTTCGAGCTAGTTGTCCCATAATATTTCGTGACTCCGACATGTAATGGGACGCCCCTTAATCGACCTGGATGCTCGGGACGGCCTATCGCTCTAGCAAGAACGTCGTCACGACCACTCGGAGTGAATTTCCCTTCCGCAACCTCCTTCAGAACATTCTCCTATAATATATTAAATAAACTTAATTTAATTTTTGTTACTAAAATAAATAGATATTTAGACATACAAGAATTGAACAATAAAGTTATTAAAAACCCGTCTTAATAAAAATAATACTTACTATGTTGGCCAAGACTTCCTGATCATATTCGTTACATGTTCGGGATCCTTTAGGCGTGTGCCCTTCTTTATAATTTACATGCCGATTCAAGTCGGTCACACCTTTTGACACCTACACGTTAACTCAAAAATAATATATGTGTACATGTATATCAAGTCCAAGTATGATTAAAAAAATCTAATATATAGATGCTACTTACGAGATTTTCTTCTATCAATCTGTAACCGCCTCGAGAACCATAATATACCCCCCGCTTCTGTGAGATGTTAGCACGATTTCTGGCGCTAACGCTCTTCAAATCATATAAAATCGCAAGTAGATGATACAATTAGAAAATTATAGATACAAGTAGAGTTTTAGAAAAATGTAACCTGAAACTTTTAGAAAAATGTAACCTTAAGTAGAGTTTTACAAAAATGTAAACATATGACATGGATACTTAACCTGAACCTTTTCAGTAGCTCGTTTCGCCTTATAATTATCCCATTGTTGCTGAGTGATGTTGGGGTACTTTGTCGGTGGGCTCTTATGCATCTGCCCCGTCTCCTTGTCCACATACAAGTGTAATTTGGCAAGGTCACACCTCCACTGCCTTAAGACTGCCGCTGCCTTACGTAATAGATACTTATCATGGCAGTCTGGAATATCGAAAGCCTCCTGCATCATCATCATATATACTAATAAGCGGCTGTCTAATATCATACCTTTACACGAACCTTTATACGGCTTCCTGCCTTATGTAATAGTAACTTATGCAAAATAAAATGGTGTTTAGCTAAAGATATTATCATACCTTTATACGTTTCAAGAGTAAGTTCTGCAATGAAGGATTTATATTCCGGAAATCATCTAAATCTATAGGCACAAACTGTTTGGTTGTAACTCCAATCCAAGTGGCTAAATGGCTAGCATTTGGACCAGTAGGAACACCTTTCACACTCCATTTTATTTCCATCGGCGTTTTTGCCGCTATAGCTGCAAGGGCTGCAGAGCACTTCGAAGCACCCCTCTCACCAGGCTTATCCCCCTTATCATTGTTCTCTACTCTTTTCCGTTTTTCACCCATGATAATCCTAAGACACTAAGACCTTCAAAATAAATGAAATAGTAACGGAACAGAGTCATGCATACATCGATTCTAAAACCCTAAGACCTTGAAATGAATGAAATAGTAACTGAACAAATAAAGAGTCATGCAGAGATTCTAAAACTCTAAAAACTTAGAAAGGAATGAAACTAGATGATAAAGAGAACGATAAATAGAAAATGAAAACAAAAAGCTGAACTTCAATCTTAAAACCCTAAAGACGAAACACAAAAATTACCTGATAAAGAAAATGAGAACAGGGTGATGATAAAGAGAACAGGATGATGATCACGAGTACGAGGAGGATGATTATGATACTAAACTGCAAGATTTGTGTTGTAAACGAGGATGATTGTAAACGAGGAGGATGATGATGATAATGTACGTGTGTAAAATTTACTCTATAGGATTGTAAATTATTTTTTATTAAGAGAAACTACAGGGTTTATTAAGAGAAACTATTGACAACGGTTATCCTACAAACCACCGTTGTTATAGAGTAATAACAACGGTTAAATAACACCCGTTGTAGAAAGTAATAACACTAAGACAACGGTTTATTTATTATAAACCGTTGTTGAAAGTAATAACAACGGTGAATTTCTAAAACACCGTGTTTATAGATTATGTATATTTTTTTTAATTTTTCAGATACGCGCGCGCGGTATTAAAATTTGAGGCACGAAATAAACTCATTAACTTTGCTCTAAATTAATTTATTTAACTTTGCTCTAAATTTAATTTAATTTATTTTCCTTTGCTCTAAATTTTATATTATAGGCGTAAGTTACGTTTAATTATTAGCTCGGATCGGGTTTGGCCTGGGAATCAATTCTAATCGGGTTAGATGCGGCGGGTTTGTAATTAATAACTTTATCGATCGGGTTAGTTATTAATTATTTTTAGTTTTTGGTTCAATTACCTCGAATCGGGTCATTTTCTTTTTAATTAAGGAACTGGTTATTATAATTATCATGCATCACTAGTTAACCTGAAACTAATCGATCGGGTGGCCAGGCCATCAGTTACGGATCGGGCAATCCACTTTCTAGATCAGAGCAAGCGTAGCTACGTACTTCAATTCGGGTCGATCGCTTTTGGGCAGGGTCGGGGGCACGTGTCATTATTAATTACCTCGTATATATATATGTACTACTTATTGATGATGATATATGTATATATATATATATATAATAATTAAATGATGATGACTTCCGGATCTCTAATTAACGACGCTCGTACTACAATTTGCAATAATAACAGATTCATCAATGCACATACATGCAATTCAAGTAAGTATTATATATACACGTACGTCAATGTTTCCCAAATTAAATAATAATGATGATATATATATATATATATATATATATATATATATATATATATTATATTATATTATTGTGTATGTATGTATGCACATGTACGTTTTATCAACAAATAAATGGTTATTATTAATAATAATAGGCCATATTCCGATCAGGTAGTTAGATTCGTCGGGCCGTTTTTGCATCACAAACCTGAAACTGTCCGACCCAAAATTAATTAGCTCGCTAGTATCGGGTTATTTTATTTAATTCGATAGAAATCATTATTTATTATCCGCGTGATGATTATTAAGTATCATTTTCGGGTCGGATCACTTTTAATTATTAAGTACTCCGTATCATTATTAGTATACGTGTGTTACTTCAAAATAACCCTAAACCCTAAACCCTAAACCCTAAACCCTTTTTTATATACTTCTATATATACATCAAAATATTGAACATCAATTCAAACACTTTAAACAACATTCTTTCTCATTGATTTCATTAGGAATAACCTAGATTTTATAATAAATTACATTACATTCATCCGACATCAAATAAATAAAGATGTTAAATAATCCGGAACAATTCCGGTTAAGAGTAAAAAGCTTTTCTCACACTGCCACCAACAATCCGGAACAATATTGATTATACTGATGACTTCCGGATCATTAACCTCGTATTTTGCAATAACAGATTCAATGCCTGCAAGTACACGTCTTGCATGTGGAGATAAGGTAGGACGGGTACAGCTCAACATATCTCTTGCGGCATCCAACCTCCGAGTATAAGGCCGACGTGGGTAGACAGAGGACGATGATGAGGACGACGCTTGGTTGACAAGTCGGACTGCTTCACGCCTCTTAATCCAATAATCCCTTTGATGTTCAATGGATCCTTTAATCAATGGGTGATGATCAGCGGGAACTACGGCAAGAGCCTCCTCCTCATCTGCAATCAATTTTGTAAGGGTCGTTTCATCGTTGGGAAGGTTAACTGCTGCCATTGATGATATTAATTTTAAGGTAGTTATGTAATATTTAAAGGAGGGGTTTTGAGGCTATATTTATAGAGGGGTTATGCTGCCATTGATGATGCTTTAATCAATGCTGGTTCTGCTGTTGTTTATTCACGGGTTTGGACTGCAATATCTTTTAATTAAAAATAATAATATTGAGCAATAACAACGGTTATTGGTACAAAAACCCGTTGTTATTACGCAATAACAACGGTTATTGGTACAAAAACCCGTTGTTATTACTAACCACAACGGTTTTCGTTAGCACAACCGTTGTGATAGGGTTACTGCACATTGCAGTAAATGCATTGACTGCACATTGCAGTAAATGCATTGACTGCATATTCACACATTTACTCAATCAATAACGTACTGCATGCATGTGAATGTATAGTCTTTTTGGGAACCAATGCATGCATGTGAATCAATGCCTTCATGTGAACCAATGCATGCATGTGAATAAATAACTCCAATAAATAACTCTCTATAAATACAGCCTCAATACAAGCAGGTTATCAACCACATACAAAATTCCCAACTCTAATCAATAACATATTTGCTAAACCATACAAAATTTCCCAGCCGCAATACTAACATCAACCATACAAAATGTCTGGAACTTTTACTAAACCATATGCTTGCATCATGAAAGAAATGCCTTGTCATATTGAGGGTGGCTACGTTGTGTGTAAAAGTTACAAAAAACTCCGTGATACGCTTATTCGAAATGGCTACTTAATAAGGAAGATGTGGCCATGATTAGTCTAGTTTAGTAGGGGTTAATAAAGTTATTTTGATGATTAAATGATGGGTTAAGAAGTATATTTGGGGATTTTAGTGCTTATGTCTTGAGTGTTGGTTTGGTAATGGACTTGTGTGTTTTAATGGGGTAATTGGATTGATTTCTTGCTATGAGTGGAGAAGGGTTTCTTTAGAGGTTAGTATTGGGCTAAGGATGTCATGAGAGTGTTGATTCTGAAGCAAGTCAAAGCCCAAAACAATGAGTCAAAATGCGTAAAAGAGAAGAAAAGCAGGCTGCGAGGAGCGGCTAGCTGCGTGGCGCGGCTACTAGCTAGCTGCGAGGAGAGGCTAGCTGCGTGGAGAGGCTGAGCATTGGATTCCGACGACTCTTCTAATTCCTCTTTAATTCAGTCATTATGCCCATACTTTATGAGGTTTTATGAGGTTTTATTAGTATTTATGAAGATGCTCTTTGAAGACCTATAAAAGGAGGGATTGTTGATCACTTTAGATATATCTTCTTCCATCTTTTAATAATCATAATACATAGAAAATACTTTAAATTTCTAGTTTGTTTTAGTTATTTTGTATGGAAGGCTAAGTTCTACATCTTGGAACAAGTTCTTGAAGCCAAGTTAGTTTGAATTGTAAGACTCTTTATCTATTTCTATTTTATTATTAGAGTATCAAATTTAGTTTGCATTATTGTTGGTTTGTTAATTATACACCTAGAATGATCAACTAGTTATCATTAGTTAATTAACCATTGCTAGATTAGATGAATGAATCTTTTGTTTGTTTATCTATTTCATTGTAGCAATTATAATTCATCAATTCGTATGCTTTCATCATCGTTGAGTTATAAAAGACTAAATTTATATGAACCAAAGTGAAGCAACGCTTGTTTTCTTCATTCGTTTATCTTTGCTAAATTCCATCGCTTTAATCTACAATCTCGATACAATTGAGCGCTTGACTAAGTTGACGATATTGTAAGGAATATTTGTCTACGCTTGTAACTAATAATCATTCATAAGTGGAATTAGAAGTCAACAACTTCATAGCAAAGTACTCAATATTGAAATAGAGTAGAAGAGTCAATGATCAATTCATAACTTATTGGTGGAAATTACTTGGTCCAAGAATCATTCTCATATTTGTTATACATTTTCAATTATTATTTTGTCTTGATATTTCATTTCAATCTTGTTTTAGTAGACATAGAATATCAACATATCAAAACCCCCCTTTAGTTACTTGCTTTTACACAAATTTAATAAACAAAACACCTTCCTTGTGGGATCGACCTCTACTTACACTTACTATTAGTTTGCGTTTGTAGTAGTTAAAAATACTAATTTGGAGACTCGCGACAAGTCTAGCCAGGCCAAATTATCATCGCGGGCACTTTACAGGGCATCTCGTTTTCGAGTTTGGGATGTCGGATGCTCATCGTGCGTCCGCATTCAAACTGGCAAGAATGTTTGACAAGGCCGGGCATGGGAGAAAAGATTTTATTGAGAGCACGGACCACCAGCCTGGGCCATATCTATGGGTGGCTTCCGAACATGACCGTTACCGTTGGCCAAATGGGGTCGACCTCGTTGAAGTGACCCAGGTAGAGCAGTGGGAAGGGTTGGCTCTGGCTGAGGCTGACCCGATTGATGCATATGCTCTAGTGGTGGCAGCTATCCGGGAGATTTACCCGGACTCAATTTAATTTGTTGTTGTTGTTTGGTTGTAGTTGTTTGGTTGTTTGGTTGTTGTTGTTTTGGCGCCATTTGTGTGTGGCGCCGTTTGAACTTATAATTTAATCATATTAATGTTGATACGTTAATTTGTTTTTTGACTTAAGTTTAGAAGTAATTAAACTTATTCAATATAAAGCTATTCAATCGATAAAGCAAAATTAGAATTGAACGACATTCAGGAAATGACATTCACAAATTTTTCTAATAATTGACGTTCAGGAAATAAACGACATTCAGGAAATGACATTCACAAATTCACAAATTCATGAAATAGTTGATAAAAATAATAGCTGAGTAATAAGGGAGATGATGACAGAAAAATGATCGCTTTGTGATAGAGTTTTTGTGTTGCAGTACAGTCGTATTATTAGTGTTGTGTGTTTTCTATCTACAAATATTGACAACGGTTATTATAAACAAACCGTTGTGATAAAGTAATGACTACGGTTATAGTAGTCTACCCGTTGTAATTAGTAAACACTATGACAACGGTTTATGGTTATTAACCGTTGTTATAATCAATCACAACGGGTATATTTACAACAACCGTTGTTGTTGCCTACCTTAATTTTTTTTAATTATAATTAGATACAGCAATATCATAAGCACTATACACTGCAATAATAATCAGCAGAAACCAACCAAGACATCAATATCATAAGCACTATACACAGCAATATCAGCAGAAACCAAAACATGGAGACTGTATAATGAATGACCAAAAGCTAAATAATTTGGGAATCTTCAACAATGACCAAAGCTAACAAAAACTAAAGACAATACACTGAATGCTATAAATTCAGAAAAGAATACTCACTGCAAATAAACCAAACCAAAACTATTAAATCACTTGTCTATTTTTGAAATGTCTCAAAATGTTGCTCGTCCATATCACTGTGTCCTAATGAATGCCCCAGGCCATTTGGACGATGGAAAATTTGTTGCCAAAAGCTTTACTCCTTTGAGAAATAAGCTTATTGAGCTGGGAAACTCGGTCAGCAGAATTAAGGCACAATGGGCGCCTTGGGGATTCAAAGGGATACTACTCATTCAGTTTGGGGACGTTTCTTGCCCGACATAGTTTCTTCGTTAACCCAAATACCTTCACCATGATCATCACGCATATAGATGCTTTCAATGTTATCATGATCAGTGTCAACATTGTCGAAATAAGATACAGTGGAAGAGTGATCCATTCCCTCAAACACGACATCCTGCTCATTATCCCCACCATTATCGGGTGCACCCCGTCTACTCCTTATAGATAGTACAACAGACCACTTCTTATCCATAGGATCGGTGACATAGCACACTTGTTTAGCTTGGGATGCCATTATGAAAGGATCATCCTTATTATTGCCAACCTTATCCAAATTGACCAACGTAAATCCCATTTTATCCTTTCGAACACAATTGTTGTTTTTATCAACCCAGTTACATCGAAACAGAGGTATTGTGAAATCAATGTAATCTAATACCAATATTTCTTGAATAACACCATAATAAAGGCATTTTCCCCAAATAGGTTTTTTATCTTTTGAAGTAGCAAAGTGCATTGCCTCAAATTCAGAATTCACACCACTATTTTGCATTGTGCTCAACTCATCTTGCTCGCGGGTGTAAAAAGTATAACCATTAATAGCAAAACCGCTGAAAAAAAAGGCCCTGGCATTTGGACCTAACCCAAGACGTAGTAACCTAGGAGAGATGTCATCACCATACAAATTCTTATACTCCAAGACAATATTCCTAAACCACTCTTCGAACGTCTTCTTATGCTCGTTTGCAATCCACATCTCGCTCTTGTTTAGGTGATCGTATTTGAGCTCATCTTTGTGTTGTTGAATATAAGGTTGCACCTCATCTTCGTTGTTTAGCACATACGTATGTGCTAAATGTAACATGTCACGTGCCACAATTTTTTCAACCCGGCCCCTAATACCTTTTCCGGTCATCCAGTCACTATGACGATTCTTTGGAACGCCCATTAACTCCTCAGGGGAGAGATGAGCGTAACAATATGCAAGAGCTTCGTCTAATATAGCACGTTCAGCAATACAACCTTCTGGACGATACCGATTAGATGTATAGTCCTTGTAGACTTTCATCAATCTTTCGAAAGGATACTGATATCTCAAGTACACGGGCCCAAGGTACAAAATCTCCCTAACCAAGTGAGTGGTCAGGGGAATCATGATAGTGAAGAAAGAGGGTGGAAAATACATTTCAAAATGACAAAGAGAGGTGACAACGAGGTCCTGCAATGAATCCGCATCATCGGGATCGATGACTTTATCGCATATGGACTGGAAGAAGAGACAGAATCTGGTAATAGCATATCGTACCTTTTCAGGTAAAATGGAGCGAAGAGCCACGGATAGTAATTGTTGCATCAAAGTGTGGCAATCATGTGACTTTAACCCGGTGAGTTTTAGATCTTGCATCGACACAAGGCTTTTAATGTTGGACGAATAACCATGTGGCACTTTAATTCCATTCAAGCATGCACAAAACTCTTTTTTCTCATTCCGTGAAAGGGTATAAGCTGCTGGCGGTAAAAATGTACCATTACCTCTCTTCTGTGGTGCCAACTCTAGCCTAATACCCATCATTTGCATATCTTCCATAGCTGCGGCGTTATCCTTTGTTTTACCGGGAACATTCAGGAGGGTATTGATAATATTATCACAGACATTTTTCTCAATGTGCATGAAATCGAGGCAATGCCTGACCTCCAGGTCAGGCCAATATGGACATTTATTAAAAAATATGGATCTTTTCTTTTTCTTTTTTTTTTGGTGAAAATGTAAATTATAATATCACCATGCCAAATGGCATCACCAATTACAAGAGGAAGTATATGAAAATTACAATCAAAAACATCCTAATCAACCATCAACCTACATAAGTTGATCTTTACACCATTGAACATCACCCACTCTTATCTTACCCAACTCAAGAACTGCTAGCCGCATCCTTACTTGCTGAATAATTCCCTGCAACACATACTGAGGACTTCTCACATACTTATCAACTCTGCAAATATTTCTAGACATCCAGACTTCATAATGAAGGGCAATCACTATTGAGCAGTACAGCTTCCTGACAAAACCTGAGACATGCCTGAGTTTCATAATTTTTTTAGTATCTATACCTACTCTAGGACATACCTGTATCCAATCCCCTAGTTTAGCTACACACTTCTTAGTATACTGACAGTCATTGAATAAATGTCTATGAGTTTCATCATACTCCCCACACAAGTAACAAGTAGTTTCCTGACAAACTCCCATCATATTCAGTCTGTCCAAAGTAAGCAAACGCTCTGAATGCAACAACCACCTGATAAAACTGTGTTTTGGAATGTTCAATCTATTCCAAACAACATTTCTCCACTGCACTCTGTTCCTGTCAGAATTCAGCAGCCATTCATAGCCCTGAACTATCTTGTAATCCTCCTCATCCTCCATCCATTTCCCTTGTAAAAAAGCAGGTTTAAACAGGCTAAGGATTTCACAAATTTTCCTCCAAGCCCAAGAGCTGGAACTGCTTGGCTTATAAGTTGTCCAACTCTGCCCTTTCATATACACCTTATCAATCCATTTTATCCAAAGATGATCTTTCTTCTTCACAATCCACCATGCTAGTTTTCCTACAGCAGTCTTATTCCAAATCTTGCTATCTACCAGCCCCAAACCTCCATAGTCCTTCCCTTGACAGAGAGTATTCCAAGCCACCAAAGGGGCCTTTGAATAGGTACCCTCCCCCTCCCAAATAAAGTTCCTACAAAGGGCTTTCAATTTATCCATTACCCCTGCAGGTAGTATAAACAGTTGAGCCCAGTAATTATGCACAACACTCAACACAGATTTCACCAATGTAAGCCTACCCATGTATGAGATTTTCCTCTTGTTCCAACCTCTAATCCTAGCCATCATTTTTTCTACCAAGATATTACAATCCATCCTAGATAGCCTTTTGTGAGAGATTGTTACACCTAAATATTTGAAAGGAAGATGCCCCTTCTTAAAACCAGTATTCCCCAGAATAGCATTCTCTATATCAGCAGAAACCCCATTCATCATCAATTCAGACTTATCCTTATTGATATGTAAACCAGAAGCTTTTGAAAAGCTGTAGAAACCTTCTACAATCATAGAAACTGATTGAATATCTCCTTTGCAGAACAAGAGCAAATCATCAGCAAACTATAGATGTGTAAGTTTCATTCCTTTACACAGATGATGATGTCTAAAACCAGGCATATCTCCAATAACATTCAAGATTCTGCTAAGATATTCCATACAGATTGTAAACAATAAAGGGGAGAGGGGATCCCCTTGCCTCAGCCCTCTCTTTGCAGGAAAGAACCCATAAGGATATCCATTAAGCACAATGGAATACATTACAGTAGTGACACACTGCATAATTAGATGAATAAAATGCTTAGGGAAGTTCAGATCATGAAGAATGTGTTGCAAGAATTCCCATTCAATTGAGTCATAAGCTTTCCTCAGGTCAACCTTTATCATACATCTAGG
The DNA here is from genome assembly GCA_022085475.1 of Heliosperma pusillum. Lineage (NCBI taxonomy): Eukaryota > Viridiplantae > Streptophyta > Magnoliopsida > Caryophyllales > Caryophyllaceae > Heliosperma > Heliosperma pusillum. The sequence continues at coordinate 24,713 of JAIUZE010073241.1, forward strand.
GGAAGCCTATTTCCTAGTGTATAACCTAACCAAGTCCTGGCTAATCAAAATATTCCCCATAATACTTCTATCCTTTATAAAAGCAGACTGGGCAGGGTTAATAAGATGTTTCAGAGCTTCAGAAATCCTTTTGCACATAATCTTTGAGATGATTTTGTAGAGAATATTGCAGCAAGCTATAGGACGAAATTCTTTGACAGATTTGGGGTTCTCAATCTTAGGGATTAATACAATATTAGTGCAATTGATTTGTTTGAGAAGATTTCCAGAAGTAAAAAATTTTTGGACTGTTGTGCAAATATCACCATGAATAATATGCCAACTAGACTTAAAGAAACCACTAGAGTACCCATCTGGTCCAGGACTCTTATCCTCAGGAATGGAGAAGACCACCTGCTTGATTTCAGCATCAGTAGGGATTTGACACATTGCACTCCACTCCTCCTGATTGACCCTATTACCATTCTTCATGATATTAGGATAATAATGAGATATGGAACCACTAGTGCCTAGTAGTTCCACATAGTACTCTTTGAAAGCCTTTAGAATATCCTCAGGGTTCTTGTACATCACTCCATCATTCCCTGTGATCTGAAAAACCTTATTTTGAATCTGGCGATTCCTGATAAGTCGATGAAAAACTGCAGAATTAATATCACCATCTTTTGCCCAGTTAGCTTTAGCTTTCTGTCTAAGGTAATCCAATTTAGCCTGACCTAGCATAATGGAACTGAGTCTAGTTTGATGCTCAGTGTCCATAAGCTAAGAATTGGTAGGATCCAATTGCAATTTCCTCTGACAATCAATCAAAAGTTCATGAGCAACTTCAGCATTTCTCTCTACATCAGAAAAGATACTCTTATTCAGCTCCTTGAGATGATGTTTAAGCTTTTTTAACTTAGTTACAACCTGAAACATAGGCACACCTGTCACATTCATCCTCCAGCCTTGCTCAACAATCCTCCTATAATCAGGTACTCTACTCCACATGTTAAAGAACTTGAAAGGCTTTCTCCTCTGATTATGATGACTTCCCTCCTCAACAATGCACGGACAATGATCAAAGTCACCCTCAGGGCCAAAATGAGCATAGAAGTCAGGCTTTACTCTCATCCAGCTATCATTGACCACCACTCTATCTATTCTACTGAAAACCCTAGTGCCACTTTGTTGTTTATTATTCCAGGTAAAGAACGCCCCAAGAGTTTTAATATCTTGCAACTCACAGCTCTCTAGTGTCTGTTGAAAAGGAAGAACCTCAGAATCTCTGACAGGAAGACCTAACTTCTCATTAGCATAAAGGACATTATTAAAATCTCCCATTATTATCCAAGGCTCAGAAGTATTAACACCAATTAAATCAGTCCATAAAGATGTTCTCTGTGACACCCTCAAATTTGCGGAAAGAAAAAAAAATAATTTAAATAAATAAACAAAGGTGTCATAAATAAAAATGGTCATTACAAAACGGAAATAATATTATACAATAAAAAGTATCTGAAACGGGAGACATATCTCCCGTATAAATACAGAAAGAAAAGAGTGTATAATAATATACAAACTATGAACCGAATATAGGTCCAAGGTAAATACTTCGCTCGCTAGCTCGTCAATGTACCCAAATATGCATCACCACCTGTTCGACCGCATTAAATATAAACACGGAAGCCACAGTCAGTGGGGAGTAACTCCGAGTTCTCCCAGCCACGAAATGTCGAGTTTAATGAAACATGAATAACATAAAAGCAATGTATATGGAAAATACAAAACTTAAACATATATGATATGCTTTTCATGTTATGAAACAATTAACTAACATATAACCTATTATATGAAAGCTATCATGTGAAAACGATAATAAAATATAACAAGAGGTAGGGAAGCTGGTATGCTAGCTCAGAGGTTACCCTGTAACGTGGCCATGATACACTCAAACCCTAATAAACACGTAATCATGTGAATCAGTTAACAATCGGTAATCCAAACTCTATCAATCTTAGCCGGCTTGCATCTCACCTTCTAAAACTCATAGAATCATACAAACATGAAAGACAAATACTTCTACAAAAAGGCATAAGTTCTTAGTCCAGTCAATAGTCGACTTCTGTAACTCGAGGCTATACCACAAGGTAGGAAAACATCCTAGTCCTAGACTGATCAGACCTAGCGACAACAGCTATTCCATTCCCCGTCCCATGACATAACGTAATGAGAACCTCTGTAGGCGACCCCTAAGCAGAGATGGCTAGTACGTAAGTGGCTCCCTTCCCAAAGGCGGAACTCTTAGGATGCCATGCCCCCGGCTTGGTATCAAAAGGCCCCAGCCAGTGACACAAAAGCTATCAAGCTGTAAACTCCATATGCTCGTTAAAGATAGTAAGGCCTATCAATGTCATGGTCCAAGATACTCATTTAGAATTAGAATGGTCGAGACGCCATATACTCATAATTCTCTATGGGTACTTAGTCAACACGACACCAACCCATATAATAAACGGCACGGGAAAAAACATCATCATGGACTAATTGCAATCCATAATAATCAAATATCATATCGCCTCAATTCTACTAGGCTAATCATTAATTAAATACAACATCACTTGAAGACAAATCCCCGACCCGAGTCCCGCGACGGGTCATCAGTCAAATCGGGGCTGACTAGATCTTAGTTTGACCAAACCCGTTGGATCAAACCGGCTAGAAACAGAGTCTTTTTCACATAGACATAAAATCAACATATTCATTACATGTTATTTTATTACAACTTCTAACATGTGAATTATTAACTCTTACGTAAAACCCCGCTTGACTTTAAAGGATATGAAAATAAACTACGATCTCGTCTTATAATTTCTAACATGTGAGAAATAATAATTTTATGAAAAACCTTTTTAATTAAATATTTTACTATTAATATTTCCCACTTGCTAAATATTACAAAACACGATAAAAATGACGATAACTCAAAAACCGTCACAAGTCCCAAAGTGGGACCCACGGGCTGAGTTGGGCCGGACCCCACATGGACCTGGATGGGCCCCACGGCCTGTTTTGGGCTAAAATGGCTGTTTTCCTTTAAATTTCTTAAAACCGTTTCTTAAAAATTCCCGCAAGCTTTAACATATTTAAAACCCGTCAAAACAACAACATAACAATCAAACATCGACACAACCCAAAGACCAAAACCCGGACCCACCTTGACCAACCCTGACCGGGTCTGAACCGGCCTGGACCGGTCTGGTTTGGTCCGGTTTAGTGCCACCCTACACGGTTCCCAACATCAACAACTACCAAAATATTTCCAACATGTTTTAATCATCAAACAACTATTTTAACAACCAATCTAACCATCATCATACAAAAATCATTATTATGAATAATCATCAAAATTCATCAAGAACCCTAAACATATTAAAATTTCCTAAACAACATAAAAAAAAAATCATAACTTAATAAAAATCATCAAAATTCATCAAGAACACTAAACATATTAAAATTTCCTAAACAACATAAAAATCATAACTAACCATAACATGAACCAAAAACTAAAGGCTATGTGACATTTATTCGTCGAGTAAAACGGAATTGTTACCTTAGCTAGCAAAACAATTAGCACCAAAATAATAAGAAGTATATATAATAAGAACCCTTCTACTAATCTTCACCCAAAATATACGAGTCTCCAAACTCGTCTTCAAAATCTTCCCCTATAAGAAATGACATAAAACATATTAGATTAAAACTTAATTTCTCATATTAAAGTGTTAAAACGATCTTGACAGCATTGAAATAAAACCGACGTGCAGATGAGGACGAAGGAGAGTCTAGAAACTATAAGTTAGGGACGGATTTAATTGAAATGAAGATTTTTATGAAGGTTTGCTCACGAACGATGAAAGAACAATTGAATGAACGACGAAGGACACGAAGAACGTTTTAAAAGAAAGTGATAATTTTGATCTTAAATTTTATTTGTTTCCAAAATGAAAAGTGTTAGTGAGTAAGAGTGGTGTGGTGAGCCGTGTAAATATAGGCAAATAGGGATGTCGGGTTTTGAAATTGTTGTTACGTAATTGACTTGCGATTAATAATTATTTTACGGTAATCGAATAAATATAATTAACGATAAAGTTAATTACATCAAATATCTAGATATTATGATATTATAATCCAAAGAAATGAAAATATCAAGCCCTATTAGAGGACTAAAGGAGCCGTGTGGTATGGTGAGGAATCGGTCTGTTTTTGAGCGATTTGCGTAATCTTCGTTGACGGATCGATAAAGTTAATAAATATCTAGATATTTTGATTAGTTTAATCAAAACAATTAGAATATCTAATTGTGAGTGAAAAACGATGACAACGCGCGTGTGGCTCAATTCAAAGTCGATTTTCGATTTTGTTTCGGGATTTGCGATGACTCGGGAATAGTTAAATGACGTTCGGTTAAAACCGTAAAAGTTATTCTTTAAATTCCGAAAAAATTCAAAATAATTATATTAAATTATGATAAATCTTAATAAATCTAAATAAAAATAAATCAAAAATATATTTTTTTTTAAATAAAATTTCGGTCTTCAAACTTATGAGGCGAGTCGGGAAAAAGTCAACGGAAGTCAAAGTTGACTGAAAAGTCGAGAAAAGTCGAAGATGACTTAAAAGTCAAGAAAATTTTAGGACGACTTAAAAGTCAAGAAAAGTCAATGACGACTTTTAAAAAGTCAAGAAAAGTCAAAGACGACTTAAAGGTCAAGAAAAAAAGTCAAAGATGACTAAAACGTCTTTTCCCATGAAATCTCTCAAAAATTCCAAATACGAACGCGGAATTTCAAAATAAGACTCGGAACATAAATTCCTATTTTAAAAACTTAAGTTCTACTGAAAAGTGTTAGTAAATATTTTTACTAGAAAAATCGGGTACTTTTCGGGTTGTTACACCAGGTGTCATGCTACCTAACATGCCAACATACATGAGTGACCCCAAGTCCACCCAAGAATTGCAGAGGAAGGTAGAGGAGCTAATGTCCAAGGGATTTGTCAGAGAATCCTTGAGTCCTTGTGCAGTGCCTGCCCTCCTAGTCCCTAAGAAGGATGGTTCATGGAGGATGTGTATTTACAGCAGGGCCATTAACAATATCACTGTCAAGTACAGATTCCCCATTCCAAGCCTGGATGACATGTTGGATGAGTTAAGTGGAGCCAGGCTATTTTCCAAGATAGATCTTAGGCAAGGTTACCACCAGGTGAGAATCAAGGAGGGGGATGAATGGAAAACAACATTTAAAACCAAGCATGGGCTTTATGAATGGCTGGTGATGCCATTTGGTCTCTCCAATGCTCCTAGCACATTCATGAGACTTATGACTGAAGTTCTGAGGCCTTTCATAGGCCATTTCATTGTGGTGTACTTTGATGATATCGTGGTCTATAGCAAGGGCAAGTCTAAACATCTGAACCATTTAAAGTTGTTGTTTCTGAAACTGAGGGAGCACAAGCTCTTTGGGAATATGGAGAAGTGTACTTTCATGACTGAGGAGGTCAAGTTCTTAGGGTATGTCATCTCTTCCAGGGGCATATCTATAAATCAGGAGAAGATTGCAGCCATCAAGTCTTGGCCTACTCCCAAGAACATCACTGAGGTAAGGGGCTTCCATGGCGTTGCCTCCTTTTATAGAAGCTTCATTCAGGGGTTCAGCACCATTATGGTACGTGTAACAGAAGGGATGAAAAAAGGTGAGTTCAAGTGGACTGAGCAGTCACAAGCAGCCTTTGAGCTCATCAAGAAGAAGCTGTGTGAGGCACCCAGACTAGTTCTGCCTGACTTTGATCAACTGTTTGAGGTGGAGTGTGATGCAAATGGGGTGGGAATTGGAGCAGTGCTCATTCAAGGGAGGAATCCTGTGGCCTTTTTCAGTGAGAAACTCAATGGGGCTAAATTCAATTACTCCACATATGACAAGGAGTTTTATGCCTTGGTGAGAGCCCTCATGTATTGGAGCCACTATCTCAAACCCAAGCCTTTTGTACTTCATTCTGACCATGAGGCCCTGAAATACATAAATGGCCAACACAAGCTCAGTACCAGACATGCAAAATGGGTTGAGTACTTCCAGTCCTTCAACTTCTCAAGTAAATATAAGGAAGGAAAGTCAAATGTGGTAGCAGATGCCCTGTCCAGGAGACATTCTATGCTGGTGACAATTCAACAAAAGGTGTTAGGTTTTGAGTTTATGAAAGAGCTTTATCAGGATGATCCTGATTTCATGGAGGATTGGTTGTCCTTGCAGAGCAATCCCAGTACAAAAGAAACCAAGTATAAGCTGCAAGAAGGTTATATGTTTAAAGGGAACAAACTGTGTGTCCCTAGAGGTTCATACATGGACCTATTGGTGAGGGAAATCCACTCTAATGGGCTAGCAGGACATTTTGGGGTGTAGAAGACCTTGGATATCCTGCAAGATCAGTTCTATTGGCCTAGGATGGAAGGAGATGTTCAGGCTATCCTTAGGAGGTGTTCCACCTGCCAAAAGGCAAAGAGTTCCTTCCAAGCAGGACCTTACACACCACTACCTGTACCTGACAAGCGTTGGGAAGACATCGGCATGGATTTCATTGTTGCTCTGCCCAGGACTCATAGGGGAAAGGATTCCATCATGGTTATGGTTGACAGATTCAGCAAAATGGCTCACTTTGTGCCATGTAAGAAGACTGAGGATGCATCAGGGGTTGCTGAGCTTTACTTCAAAGAGGTAGTCAGACTACATGGGGTGCCTAGATCAATTGTTTCAGACAGGGATACAAAGTTTATGAGTTACTTCTGGAAGACCCTGTTGAAGCTCCTAAACACTAGGTTACTCTTCAGCACATCCCACCATCCCCAAACAGATGGACAAACAGAAGTCACCAACAAAACCCTGGGAAGAATACTCAGGTGCATTGTGAAAAAGTCACTAGGGGATTGGGACCTCAAGCTGGCCCAGGCAAAATTTACCTTCAACAGGGCCCCTTCATCAAGCACTGGCCACAGCGCCTTTGAAGTGGTCTATGGAACCAACCCACTCATGCCCATAGAGTTGTCCAATGTGCCTAAAGAAGTACTGAACTATGATGCCAAGAAGAGGGTGGAACAGATGCTCAGGCTACATGAGCAGGTTAAAAGGAGCATAGAGAAGGCTAATCAACAGTATAAAACCAAAGCCAAGGTGCCAAGAGGAAAGAAGGAGTTTCAGGCAAGTGATCCGGTATGGTTACACCTTAGGAAAGAAAGGTTCCCAAGCAAAAGAAAGAACAAACTCATGCCCAGAGCAGAAGGGCCTTTTGAAATCATAGAGAAGGTGGGAGCCAATGCTTACAAGGTGGATTTGCCAGGGGAATATGGGGTTCATGGCACATTCAACATAGGAGATCTCAGCCCTTACTATGACAGTGAAGAAGAGAGCACTGGGGATTTGATGCTCAAATCCTTTCAACCAGGGGAGGATGAAGCAGGAGCTAGGGGAGCACCAAGCTTTGATAGCCAAGCAACAGTCCAAGACAACCATTCCCAAGTTCAGACTAGCCAAGATCAAGCAGTGACAAACCCTGACCAAGCAACAACAACAGCAAAGACAGGCCATGACACAGCAACAAGGACAGGCCATAACCAAGAAGCAACAACAGCAACACACAGAGCAGCCAGGACAACAAGGTCCAAAGCCAGTCAGAATCAGAAGAGAACCACAGTGACCAACAGCAATTCAAGACCAGATATCTTACAACAACTGTCCAAGCAAGGGCTCCAACTTCTTTTCCCTTCAAGTTGAGGTCCTTAGCTACAAAAAAGTCCAGGATAAGTTCTTCTAATTGTCCTTGGAAGATCATGAAAAACAGCCCACAAGTAGTCAGTCATCCTGAAGAAGCCAGGCAGGTTTCAAGACCATCAAAGTGTTCAAAGGCATCTTACTTTTGTGTGACCTTTAGTAGTATTAATAAGGACGTTGGGAAGACCCTAGAAGTCCCTCTCAATGTCCCTTTTGAGGTACCAGACAGCCAAGACAAACCCCAAGAGAAAACTGCTCACATTGCCATTTCAGGAAAGGGACAAGCTTGCTTTTCAGTTGCCTTTTTCAGTTGAAATTGCAGTTTGTTTTGCTTGTCTTATTAGTAGACTTTGTATCTGTTTTTTTGTTATTGTAAGGCTCATTGCAAGCCCTTAGATGTAGCTTTATATTGTGTGGTAGAGATCTTTTGTAAAGCTCTATAAAAAGAGCCCTTGATGTAAACAGAACTCAGAATGCTTGAATGAAAAACCACAGTTCTTACTCTATCTTTGTTAACCTTTGTCAGCGTTGGTTAGCTCAAAAATCCTCAACAAACTTGTGCTAGCCTTAGTTTGTTGGCCTAAGCTTGAGTCATTCACTTGTGCTAGCCTTAGTTTGTTGGCCTAAGCTTGAGTCATTCACTTGTGCTAGTCTTAGTGAGTGAGTTTTGCTTAGGATTATTCACTGCATTTAAGACTGTCTGTGCTTGCCTTGACAATGTTGAATACAAGGTTGTTTATCTTGTTCTTACCTTTGTATTGTTTGTCTTCTAATCCTGTCTTAACCCCTAGTTTGGTGTATCAAAGATCTATTGTTTAATATATGTTCAATGCAAATACAAATTTCAGGTTCAATATCTTTCATTCTGTTCACAAATTTCAGGTTCCATATCTTTGATGCTCTTTCTCAATATCTGATTAGTTATTTCATTAAATAAATCATGCTGAAGATTTACACCATTATTGTATAAATTTATTGGGGTTTAAAGTATGCAATCAGGTCTTTGGCACGGATTGCGATCTTAATAATCTTGTTTTCATACATCAACTCATTTCTAGCTATATCACCGTTAATATAGGCTTATGTAGTGCCAATTATCTACTTTTGTAGAGTAATTGAATTATAAATTTTCCTTTAAATTCTGGAGTAAATTACTCATGATAAAAGATGTTCAAAGAATGTGTTTATATATGTTTGGTCCCTTGTGTACTATAGTATGTACTAAAAAGGTTGTTTTTCGTAGGTCTCGGACCTATCATGATTGCTGATGAAATTACTGGGGTTGCTATGTGTGAATTGTTTCGTGTTGGTCATGATAATCTTATTTTAGAGATCATCCGTTTAGAAGAAGATTCTGCCACCATTCAAGGTTCCTTCTTTTGCTATATTATTTCAAGTTGAATTCATCCAAAAAGTGACAATTGTTGTACACTGTCAGTGTATATCAGTCAATGTTGACCGCCATTGACTCAATGGGTAATAGAAATGTAATGGAGAGAACGCTTGATAATTTACTATGGTCATTCATTATATCAAATTGTAATGCAGAGAACCCTTGGTAATTTACTATGTTAATTCATTATATCATCAGACTATGAAGATCAACCGACTTGGTGGTCAATGATCTCGTTCTCGAAAGCCTCCGATAAGGATGCAATTTCAGTTATTCAGCAAAAAAGGTCGAGGGACGAGCTGCTGATGTGTGTGGTGATATCGGTGTCATGTCGATGTTGCTGGCTTGAGTAATGCGCCTTCTACAATCAATAATCGAGTAGAATTTGTGCCAAAAGATTGCAATGTTAGGGCCTCATTATCCTGCAATTTGCGGGAATTGGTGAATTAGTTATTATTTTTCTTGCAACTGTAGTAAAGGAAGTAACTTCATGTGTTTTGGTCATTTTAAAAAATGACTACAACATACGTAATGAGTAGAACGGAGTAGTAAGTATGCTTAATCGTGCTAAAATGCGAAATGTGAGGTTTAATTATCTTGGTGCGGCTAGTTGCAGGCCACTTAGTGATATCACCATCTTGTAGATGCATTATATTAAACAGTAGGTCTTGCTTGCGACGGATCGGATCTTGCGACGGGTATTTTCTGAGAGGAAATGGGTAGAGGGGACAAGGTGGGCACCCCCATGTGCTTCTCCACCCACCTTTGATGGGTATTTTGTGAGAGAATATGATATCCGTCTTAAGCTTGCGACGGATAGTGTCCGTCACAAATGAGAATTTGTGTATATTAAAATGCTTTAAATTCGCAACACCAAATTGTGTTCAATTATCAATGTTTTGAAATTTAGTACAACCGTATTTTGAGGTAGTACCATATGTGAAATTTGATTGCTAAAAGCGTTGTAGTGTGGAAACAAATGTCAGCACCGTGAGAAAATTTACATCTATTTCGTATTACAGTTAAAAAAATTTACTCGTTTTTACTTTTTTTTTTTCTCATGTATTAAACGTAGAAGTAACCCAAGAATAAAAAAATGGAGTAATACAAGAAAAACATAAAGTAACACAAGAATAAAACACTAGTAACACAAGAATAACATTGGAGTAACACAAGAAAAACATGAAGTAAGGTAACATAGAATTAACACAGAGTAACATAGGAATAACACATGAATAACAATGGAGTAACACAAGAAAAACATAGAGTAATACAAGAATAACAATGGAATAACACAAGAAACACATAGAGTAACACAAGAATAACATAAAGTAAGGTAACATAGAATTAACACAGAGTACCACCGGAATAACACAAGAATAATAATGGAGTAACACTAGAATAACAGTGGAATAACACAAGAAAAATACGAAGTAAGGTAACATAGAATTAACACAAAGTAACACAAAAATAACAATGGAGTAACACAAGAAAAACATAGAGTAATACAAGAAAATAAAACAATGGAGTAACACAAGAAAAACATAGAATAACACAAGAATAACAGTGGAGCAACACAAAAAATTAACATAAAGTAGGGTAACATAGAGTTAACACAGAATAACACAAGAATAACAATGGAGTAACACAAGAAAAACATAGAGTACTACAAAAATAACAATGGAACAACACAAGAAAAACATAGAGTAACACAAGAATAACAGTGGAGTAACACAAGAATAACATAAAGCAAGTAAGGTTACTTATAAGAATTAACACAGAGTAACACCGGAATAACATGAGAATAACAATGGACTAACACAAGAATATTAGTGGAGTATCACAAGAAAAATATGAAGTAAGGTAACATAGAATTAACACAGAGTAACACAGAAATAATAAAGGAATAACAATGGACTAACACAGGAAAAACATAGAGTAACACAGGAATAACAATGGAGGAACACAAGAATATTATAAAGTAAGATAACATAGAATTAACACAGAGTAACACCGGAATAACACAAGAATAACAATGGAGTAACACAAGAATATCATGAGGTAAGGTAACATAGAATTAACACGGAGTAACAGTGGAATAACACAAGAAAAACATAGAGTAATAGAAGAATAACAATGGAGTAACACAAGAAAAACATACAGTAACACAAGAGTAACCATGGAGTAACACATAAATAACATGAGGTAAGGTAACATAGAATTAACACAGAGTAACAGCGGAATAACAGAAGAAAAACATAGAGTAATTGAAGAATAACAATGGAGTAACACAAGAAAAACATAGAGTAACACAAGAGTAACAATGGAGTAACACATAAATAACATAAAATAAGGTAATATATAATTAACACCGAGTAACACATGAATAACACATGAATAACACAAGAATAACTCAACAAAAACTTAGAGTAACACAAGAATCATACACGAATAACACAACAAAAACCATAGAGTGACTTAGGAGTAACAAATGAATAAACACATAAATAAGATAGAGTAACATAGAACTAACACAAGAATATATAACAATGAAGTAACAAAAGAAAAACATAAAGTAACACAAGAATAACAATGGATTAATAACAAAAGAAAAACATAGAGTGACACATGAATAGCACATACAAGCATAGAATAGCCTAGGAGTAACACAAGAATAACAATGGCGTAACTCAAGAAAAACATAAGAATAACAATGGCGTAACACAAGAAAAACATAGATCAACACAAGAACAACACAAGGGTAACACAAGAATAACAATGGAGTAACACAAGAAAAACATAGAGTAACACAAGGGATATATTACGTCGCCGATAGTTACTAAAATGTCATCTATATATTACAATCGGGTTGTCATATAATAATCTCAGCCAAATAAAGGAAAAAAAAGAATGAAAAGTATTATTGCCGTAACAACTTTGGGGATAATCTATGTCCAATTACTTACTGAATTTGTGTTCTGTAATCATTGCTAATCTTATGAAATTTTGGGGCTAATGTTGCTGACTTATCCGTAAACATTGCTATTAGGGGTGTTCATTCGCGGTTCGGTTAACCGAACCGAACCGTTGTACGGTTAACCGAATATACGGTTCGGCTGCAAGTCGACCCTAAACCGAACCGTTTGATACGGTTTATTTCGGTTCGGTTAACCGAACAAAACGGTTCGGTTTTACGGTTAACCGTGAACCGTTTTAAAGCAATTTATATGAAACCAAAGAGACTTTGTAGCATTACTAAATACTAACGGTTCCCAACTTTCGCAATCATACACAATTCTAGTTTTCCAATTATATATCAAATGACCAATTGACCATAGAAGATTAGAAACACATAAACAAGCAAACAATCAAATGAAGAAAGAGTACTAAAGAGTAAAGATTGCAAAGATATGGCGACGGCGACGAAACCGAACGGAAGAAGAACATGAGCGGCGACGGCGACGAAACCGAACGAAGAAGAACTAACAAACATATCAAAAAAACACATAAAACTACGACGGCGAGACTGATATAATATTCATCAATCAAATGAATATTATCAAATGAATATCAAAAAAACTTACAACGAAGAAGAAGGAAGGCGGCGAGACACCAACAAAGAGACGGAGAGACAGCGAGAAAGCGGCAAAGAGGAGGAAGGCGGCGAAAACGTGAGTCGTGAGAAGGCGGCGAATGGATTTAGGTAAATTTGATTTTGGGGATTTAGGTAAATGAGAAATTGAGAAGGAATTTTAGGGTTTTGTTGAATTTGAGTGGCTGAGATTCTGAGAATGGTTTTTGGTTTGGGCTGAGTAGGAAGCCCAGAAATTAAGGCCTTTGTTTTTCCCAAAACGGTTCGGTTCGGTTAACCGTGAGGTTTAAATAGCGAACCGTAACCGAACCGTGAAAACTATTTAATTACGGTTCGGTTAACCGAACCGTTTTGGGCATTACGGTTCGGTTAACCGAACCTAAAAACATGCGGGTTTTTCGGTTTGACGGTTCGGTTTTTACGGTTCGGTTTTTCCTGAACACCCCTAATTGCTATCACAATCTGAAAAATCTTGCGACAAAAAAACAATTAAACTCCACACAACAATTACACTTTTACAAAGCTATCACACCACCATTTCAACCACCATCATCTACGATATTCCCCACCACTCGCACCACCAATCCTGCATAAAGGACCGAGCACCAGACTCGATAACACAGCTGCTCCTTTGCGCGAAAACAACCGCCAACTATTCTGGTACAGATTCGTAAAATAAATATTGAAATGCTTATAATTAAATTAAATCAAATTAGACCGGAAATTATTGTGCTTCTTATGGGATGCGACATCAATTCATAACAAAAGAGAACAATAGTAGGAAAATTTGGCAGCTTTGAAAAATCATAATTGAGGTATCACAAAATAATCATAGCTTGATGAATCTCAATTCAATTAACTCGATTTCCAGTTCTTAATTGTTAAAAATGAGAGATTAGTGCTATTGTTGTTTCCCCAACTTTCTAAGGATTTGTTTAAGAGTTTTAAGTAGGAGAGAGAAGTTGAAGAAATTTTTTTTTTTTTTTTGGTTCAAATGAGCGCACAATGTCGCGGGTGAGAATCGAACCCCCAACTTCAAGGTTGAAGTAAGAGTGCTCTTACCACTTGAGCTACCTCTTGTTCTCAGAAGTTGAAGAAAATGATACTCCGAAAGTGTTGTGTTTGGTTTAGAACAAACTTCGTATTGTTTTATTTTGAGTTTTAATCTCAGACGCTTCTTTTCTTTAATCTGATGGTTTAGATATGTTAGCACCAACTAACCGTAAGAACTAAACTCACGAGATCTCGCCTAATATATATATATATATATATATAGGGGCGGGATCCCGTGCGAACTAGAGTACGGTGCGAACCGTACGAACTATCTCGGATACACTCATCAATACTGCTAGATACATGTAGTAATACTACCAGATACACTTATTACATATGTATCTACTAGTATTCCTAAATGTATCTAGTAATACTCATACATGTATCCACCCCAAAACAATAAGCTACTTCCACTCACATCAACCTCCAACCACCCTACAACTGCCCACCACCACGACCACCACTACAGAATGTACCACCATCACCACCACCACCACGAACACGACATAAGCGCCGACATAGCTGGGCACCACAGACCATCACACCACAACCACCACCACCACCACCGACCAGTACCACGCCATAACCAATGTCAGAAATTGCGCGCCCTCCGTACCACCACAAACTGCCTCCTCACCAACCAAGTCCGGCAGGCATCAGAGACAACAAAAAAACCACTCGATTCATAACGGGAAAAGGGGACATTTTATGACTAGAAATCTTCCGAATAGACCATTAATTTTTCGACATTCAATTTGGTTTTTTGCTAGATCTAAAAAATGAGGGTGAACACGGTGGTTTCACCGGTTATCTGATAAGCGAAAGCGGTGGAAAGGGCAAAGACGCGTCAACGTCGGCGTTGTTGGTGCTCGCCAGAGAGCAGCTACGGCAGGTAAAAATTGGTGGGTTTTAGGACGATTTGGATTTGGGTATGTGAGTGAAGGCGTGAAACCACCGGCGACGGAGAATTCAAGGTGGTTAATCTCCAATGAAAGTGAGATGGGCGAAGGGAGGAGGGTGCTAAGCGGCGGCGGCGGCGAATAAGAATGGAGGAGGTAAGTAAGTAGGCTTGACGGTGGTACGCCGACGAGGTTGATGCCGGAGCTCCGGCGATGATATTACAGTTGTGGTCTGGTAGATAAGAATGGAGGAGGCAGGTAAGTAGGTGTTTGGTTGGAAGGGAGATGAGAGTGATATTTGTGTTGATATAATCTGGACCTTTCATGTGACTTAATCCAATTGTCTTCATTAGTTCGTACGGTTCGCACCGAACTATTAGTTCGCACGAGATCCCAATTCTATATATATATATATATATATATATATATATATATATATAGAGTCAAGATCCGGTGGAAACGAACACTCGGTGCAAAAAGTGGAAATGAACTAGTTTTACAACTCAAAAACCAAATCACGGCTCACGTATAAAAACTCACCAATATAATTATATAAACTACCATTAATTACTAGCCACTCATCATTTGCAAATCCACTCAACCTCACCCACTCAAATAAACCTCCTGTAACCCAACCCTTTTAACTTTTCTCATTCTCCATTAATACTCTTCTTGTATCTTTTCTTCTCTCCCTTATTCTGTCGTTCTCTTCGTTCTCACCGTGTGTAATGTCGGAGTCAGTCGCTCCGGCGTAGTATCCTCAAAATTCAAATTAGATTTTGGTTATTTACAGCAATAGTCTTAGTGTATCCCATTTATATGTTGATGTATCTCAAACCAATTTTAATGTACCTATTAACCAATTTTGTGTATCTATGTTAAGATACATTAAAATAGCGGCTAGATACATCAAAACTTATAGTAGATACATTGAAATTAGTTGAATTTTATGAGGTGGTATGGTAGAAGAGAGGACGGGTAGAGCCGCCACCGGAGGTCGGTAGATGTTGACTGGTGTCCGATTAATAAAAGGGCGGAGAGAAATTGATGAACAGAATGATGCTAGAGATAAGTTGGATATAGTGTTCATGGTGAAGGTTGTTTCCCGGCATCTGTGGTGGCGTGTTTGTTTGCCGACGTCTGGTAACGGTGGTGGTTGGTCGGAAAATTTTCATGGTGGTGTTTGCCGGCAATTGTTGGTGGTCGTGGATGGGGATGAGGGAGATTTTGTTTTGGGGTTAGTGTGTCAGTGTTGTTTTTTTATTGTTGAAAAAGTAGTGTTTGTATTAGGGGTAGTACGTTTCCACTTTTTGCACCGAGTGGTCGTTTTCACCGGATCCTAAATCTATATATATATATATATATATATATATATATATAGAGGTGGGATCTCGTGAGTCTGGTTCTTACGGTGAGTTGGTACTCACAAATCTCAGCCATTAAATAACCACAAATAAACGACTAAGATTGTATCTAATAATAATAGAAAAACACGTGACCTCTACCTTCCAACTCACAATTTTGCGTCCCCAATTTCAGAAATCCAGAACACTATGACTACCATCTCAGACATCACGTCATCTCCTGCGTTTTCCATGGTGTCGTTTCACCATCGTCGTTATTTTCGCCTACAATTTTCCTTGTTTTCAACGTTGACGATCTTGTAATCAATTGTTCTTCTCTCTCCTTTCATCTCTATTTTTCTTACCAGGTTCACAAATTTAAATTATTATTTTTTGTTTCTTTTGCACTGAAATTTTAAGGTCTCCGATCGATGGAAATGGTATTAATACCTGAATATCTAGTATTCATGATTGATTTAGTGGAGAAGATGACGGAATCAAGGACTCAAGGTAGCGTTTAATACGGTGAAAGTAGGTGAGGTGGCGGCTTGAAGGGGCGTGTCATAGTTTTTCACGCTGGTTAATGTTTGTACAAAGGAGATCGAAAAGGTGGTTGCTTGTTAATTATAATTATGATGATGAGAGAATTTAGTAATTTACACATTGCTCAATTCGAGTGGTGGTGTTCTGTTCAACTAATGCAGCGCTTTTGTGAATATGAAATGTCGGATGTGGTTTGGTTTTTACTAATGATTTGTTCATAAAACTCATTGTCTTCAGATATGATTTGTACCAAAAGTATATGATTTGTTCACCTTTTTTGCATTCATGGTTGCCTTGGTCTTTGTTTCCTTTGTTCACCTTTTTTGCATTATTCATTTAATGGGAGTAACATAAAGAAACACTAATCTAACATAGTATATCTATGTTGTGACATAGTAACAATTGTGAAATCGTTTTTTCTTTAACACTAAAATGAGTGAATATTAGTGAAACGGGTAATAAATACGACTATATAAGAGTTCAAATGCGAGTCAAATGTTGTTAAATTATTGTGTTATCAATTAATCTAGCCATCTCTCTCTGGCTTGTTGATAATTAGATTGGCTTGTTAATGATTGTGCAACACAACATAACACTCTATGTTACCGTTATCCATTGGTATTTGTTGTTACTCCATTGTTATTCTGATGTTACTATGTGATATTCCATTGTTACCATGTGTTACTTTTATGTTACTCTTGTGTTATTCACATGTTACTCTTGTATTACTCTGATGTTATTGTTGTGTTATTCACGTGTTACTCTGATGTTATTGTTGTGTTACTCTGATGTTATTGTTGTGTTATTCATGTGTTACTCTGATGTTATTGTTGTGTTACTCTTGTGTTACTCTGATGCTATTGTTGTGTTATTCACGTGTTACTCTTGTGTAATTCTGATGTTATTGTTGTGTTATTCACGTGTTACCCTGATGTTATTGTTGTGTTATTCACGTGTTACTGTGATGTTATTGTTGTGTTATTCACGTGTTACTCTGATGTTATTGTTGTGTTACTCTGATGTTATTGTTGTGTTATTCATGTGTTACTTTGATGTTATTGTTGTGTTACTCTTGTGTTACTCTGATGCTATTGTTGTGTTATTCACGTGTTACTCTTGTGTAATTCTGATGTTATTGTTGTGTTATTCACGTGTTACTCTGATGTTATTGTTGTGTTATTCACGTGTTACTCTGATGTTATTGTTGTGTTATTCACGTGTTACTCTGATGTTATTGTTGTGTTATTCATGTGTTACTTTGATGTTATTGTTGTGTTATTCACGTGTTACTCTTGTGTTACTCTGATGTTATTGTTGTGTTATTCACGTGTTATTCTGATGTTATTGTTGTGTTATTCACGTGTTACTCTTGTGTTACTCTGATATTATTGTTGTGTTATTCACGTGTTACTCTGATGTTATTGTTATGTTATTCATGTGTTACTCTTGTGTTACTCTAATGTTATTGTTGTTTTACTAAATAGCAGATTTTACAAGTCTAAAGAGTTTTGAAGTTTACCACAGATAGAACTGTCAAAACAACACTTGAATTGATATCTTTCCATTCATTACTCGCTAAACAACTTTGACGAATCTTTAATCAAGTTACAACAACCATCAAGCACTTCTAGATATCAATGTATAACTCAAACTACATAAAGAGCACAAGTATGGGGGGAGCTTCCACCACTATACTTTTATCAAATATTGTAAATGAATTCTACGCTCTAATGCAAAGACATCTACAACGTTAAGCATCTCGCCGCTCCTTGGCAAGGCTCACTCAACGAGACGCACCAGCTTTCTGGTCAAAGTTCGCACCACCATCAATGCTCCTCCTCCTACACCGGTTCGTGAGCCCACCACAGTCAACCTGTCATCACCGTTACACATCAAACTTGAGCCAGTAGCAAGTCATCATTGAAAAATAATTAACGTCAAAATTCACCGAACTATTCCTTGCTTGAATTCGATCTAATTTTGATTGTAAACACGGAATTTAAAGTAAATGCGTATTATGTAACGCGGAAGCACTTCTGAGCCTATTTGTTTAATTTGTACATCCCTGGAAACAAAGAAAATATTAGGCGGAAGGAACATGGAATAATATACGGAGTATCATTTCATAGAAATAAATAAAAAACCAGCAGTTGAATTTGTACGAGTGTATATTTTGTGGTGTACCTTCACGGTAACAATAGGTTCTGACACTAACAAATGACCGATCATATATAAATTATCTCATACGGAGTATTTCATACCGGTCATTACTTAAACTCAACAAAAACATGATCATCGCCACCATTAAATCAACAACAAGATCATCATCATAAATTCATTACAACAATAAAGCCAGCAAAAAATCACCCTCATTACCGTCTCTGTAACACCAACTTCGTCGGAGTATAACTCGTCTGCTTCATCTGCCGTCGTCGGGTGGATCCTTGCAAAACTGAGATTGAAATCACAAAACTACAAAATATAAAGCAAGACTTTAAAAACTATTCCGACAAAATACATACTCGAACGGTTTTGATTCAGAAAAGTGATTGTCGATTGAAATTACTCCAATGGAGACCGTCGTGATGGAGAAAGAAGCGAGCGAAAGGGAAATAACTGATGTCGAAGGCGATGTTGTGTGGCACACCGGCGTAGCAGTTCTCGGAGCTCTGACGGTGATTATTACGCAGCTTCTTGATCGGACAGATTATGTAGGGTGACTGATGGTGTTAGATTTAATTTTTGTCTTTTTTTCATTCAGGGAATCAGGGAGGTTTGAGAGAAGAAAGAGAGTGTATTTGTGGGGCTTTTATTTGTTTAGTCAATTAAAGTCAGCCGCTGATTTCACTTCATCTAATGGTCCATATTTGTGAGTACCAACTCACCATAAGAAACTAAACTCACAAGAACCCAATTCTATATATATATATATATAATATAGGGTATAGATAGATATCTATATATATATACGTAGGTCTTGCTTAACGGGTCGGATCTTGCACGGTAATTTTGTGAGAGGAAATGGGTAGGGAACAGGTGCATGCCCCCCCATGTTCTTTCTCCCCCTCACCCTGTAGGTATTTTTGAGAGAAATGGATCCGTCGTAAGGTTAAACGTATCCCCCGTCTGAAATAGAATTTGTGTATATATATATATATATATATATATATATATATATATATATAATATATATATATATATATATATATATATATATATATAGAATTAGGATCACATGAGTCCACCCTAACTATTTGAGTCCATGAGTCCCAATCTCAACCATTAGATCAAGGAGATCGAATGGCTGAGATATAGTAAGGGTATTTTTGACATTCACCAACTTGATATATATACCTTCATAGGAAGTCATTCTTTCAGTTTTTTCATTCACTTTCTCTCTCTTCTCTCTCTTTTCTTATTTTGTGCTCCTTTTCCTAACTTCTAACCTAACTTTTCCCTGTCAATTCGTTTCTTCTCAAGTAAGAGATAGCATTTGATTTTCTTCATCATATTTAGAATTGCAATGTCAGGTATTATTCACTCTTCTTTTTATTAGAAATTTTAAATTCGTTATTGTTTTTATTTGAATTATATGTACCTAGGTATGCTTTTATTATCATTATTTTGATTTTCGTTCTAATTGATGTATCATCTCTTTTCATTTTAATTGATGTCTTCTTATCATCTCTTTATGTATGTTAAGGATCATCATTATTATTATTTTTGTTTTATTTCTTCTTTTTGCGTTTTTATGATTCATATATTGATTTAATCGATGTATTCTTATCATCTCATTTTATTCTTCTATTTTTGTTTGTGTATTCACTTTTATTTAGCATGATTTATGTTAAGATTTGTATTTTTATCAAGTTTTCATAAAAGTATGCTTTATCTTTGTTATTTTTCCTTTTGTAAATTTTTTTTATTGTTTACCTAGTTAATGTGAATTAATATCAGACGATATTCTTAAAAATATCACATGCTGAAATATATTGTAATTAATTGATGTTTAACTAATTACTGTAAATTAATATCACACGTTATTCTTAAGAGTATCACACGTTATTTTTTAAGAGTATCACATGTCATTTTTAACAATATCACATGTTATTCTTAACAATATCACAGTTTAAACTACATTTAATTATTAATGAGAGGAGACAATGATCAAGTCATATGTCTCCAAGTTAGTGATTTTTCTAACAACATACATTTATGTTCCTTACTTATATATGTCTATATTTTCTTTTGCCTTAAAGATGCTACTAAATTGATGTTTTGTTCTTTGTTTTCCTTTTTGCAGATTTTTTCTCTTGCTGAGGTTGGTTAAGAGTTTGTGTTGATGCTGAAGAAATTTATAATTGTACATCATCAACTAAGCAAATCATCCTGTTTTTTTTTGTTATTTCTTTTATAAAGACAAATTATGTATTGATAAATATCGTTCCAAACGGTTACAATTTTGTATTTTTTCTACATTTTTGGCCAACAATATGTTTCTCTACCGGCCAAGTTGTACAACTTGCTAGAAAAAATATAAATGTATCTTAGTACCAATAAAATAGTTTTATCAACATTTGCCATTTGTATTATGTTTTCACCACTTTTTAATATACACCTTATAAATTTAGAAGTATTGCAATTTATTAGTAATTATGTGGCAATTTATTAGAAACAATGTCACACGTTATTAGAAACAATATCACATGTTATAAGAACCCATATCACATGAAGTAATTGACAATATCATACGAAGTGATTAACAATATCACCCTCTGTCATTAACAATATCACAATTTTGCCAGCTCCAATATCACCATATGCAATATATCTATTGGACTGACTTTTGAAGTCTTATGATAAATGAAGTATCACAACCATTACCAAAGAATATCACAACTCACACAAAACAATATCACAAATAAAAAGATTGATTACGCTCTTCCAATTTCGTGATATTAAGAAACAATATCACTAAATATAAGACACGATATTATTACTGATCTTAAACAATATTACAAAATTACGACGACAATACTAGGTTTTGACAACTACTACTTACATTAGATTACTTATTCTACCAACTTTACATCAATGCACTTTTAATTAAAGTTTTCTGTCAACATATTCCTATTAGTCATTTTAATTGTTTTCTCTAACTCTACTTCTACAACTTGCAACGGTCTTTACCCACCCTTTTGGGGATCTTCTTCTTGGTCAGCATCATCTTGTCCATAATCAGATCGTCTAAAATCAAACGCAAATAAACAACAGTTAGTATAGTTTAAATCATTATTTTATTTGGTTTCTAGTATCATTCTAGAACCATTTTTCAGATTATTTTATTTAAACTTGTTCTTAGAGAGTAACGAAGTATGGGTAACTCAATATAATCCTTCTTGGTGATGAAAAGTTACACATAAAATTCATGTTGGGTAATAATTTCCTAAAATTAAGGCAACTGTACAAAGACGTTACAGACAAATTTGAACGGTAAAAAAGAAAAACCCAATAAAAAATAACATTGATGCAAAATGCTCAACAAGAATATGTCCAACACTAAGCGCCGCATCAAGAACAAATGCAAGCTTCACAAAAAGACCTAACTTAACAAATGACCCAAACTAGTTAGTGAACTCAGTCAAAGCATATACCCGAGGATAAGTCGCCAAAAACAAGAAATTGATATCAAGTTCCCCAAAATCAACTAACCACCATGTTTTAACGCACTCATTTCTTTAATAAATTTCAGTATAATTTTTGAAGTTTAGTGTTAATCAACCATAACACATTTGTTGAATCATAAAATTTGCACGTACCGTAAAACAAAATGTCACAATAGTACTAGTTCAAAACATAATATATCATTTTATTTGTGTTAATCTAGTTACCATGTCAAAATTATGGTGATTAAATATCACTGATGCTGTCATTCAATATCACACATTACTAATAACAATATCACAATTTTGTCAGTGTAACGAGACATTAAAAAGATAATGTAATGTGCTTTAAAATTAATATGTATATCTACATCACTCAATTAGTGAGTACTACCTATCAATTTCTTTGTCAAACAAATTCAATTTCGCAATATGAACCCTAATTTGTCAGAAGTAAACATGTATCACAACTTTATGAAACTTAAATAACACTAATCTTCACATTCAATATCACATATACAAAAAACAGTATCACAACTTTTTCATTAATAATGTCAACATGTAGATCTACATATCTCATTAACTAAACACTAACAATCAATTTCTTAACTAAAAGGTCAAACAAATTCAATTTTGTAATATGAAACCCTAGTTTGTTAGAACTAAACTAAATTAAATCCTAGGTTTTGCGATTAAAAACTTATAATAAACAATTACAACTACAATCGATAATACTATTAGTTGAATATGTCGATACAATCACCAAATATCGTTTAAAATCATGTACAACTAAGTATTTAGAAATTTAAAGCAACAACATGAAAATACCACAAATCAATCGTCAATTCGTTTGATAGTTATGATGTAATCCTATTAAATTAATATAAATCAACATTGATACAATAATCAATTTAATTAAGGAAATTTATACTAAAAAATCGCAGAAATTAAAAAATTGAGAAACGAAAGTACCTATATGATTTTGGAAGAAAATCTAGTGAGATTACTCAATGCAGTGAACGAATTATCCTAGAAGGTTGCAATCTAATTGAATTTAATGCATGTTTTGCAAATTTTTGGTGAGATTTAAAGAGGATTTGGTAAGCTTTTTAGGAATATTTTTATCTGTTGATTTTGGTAAATTTTAGAGAGAGAAAGTAAACAGGATTTGGTAAAGTTTCCTGCTTGTTTATTTGGCTCTAATTGAGACTAACGTGGCTCAATCTCAGCACTTCATATTTTTCAGATCCAACAACTCCTTTTAGGACTCACGGACTCAAATATATGAGTGGACTCACCAGATCTTGCATCTCTCTCTATATATATATATATATATATATATATATATATATATATATATATATATACTAACAAGTATTTAAATTGTAGGTCGGGAAAAAATCATCTGATATCCCAAATGCCGTGAAAGTCTTAGAGAAGACAAAGAAGTACAACATTCGTGGATGGTTATAAAAAAAACCAGCTGAACTCTTTGTAAGTTATGCATTATTTCGCTAATTGATTTATGTTTGTCATTTATATTTAATTACATTAACAATTTAAATGATAATTACTAAATCTAAGATCATGTCAAAGAAATCTGAGCTTCAAAGTCAAGGAGTCGAAAACATCGACGACAATGAGATCTATTTTGAAGAGACTGGATTTGACGAGAAAGGGAGATGCTACGGATTGGGACCAAGGGCAGATTATTTGTTTGAGCATCATAGGCACTCCGTTGCTACCTCAGCTCCGACTCTGTTCACCCAAGGTTTCGCTACTAAGCTGTCAAAGGAGAATAAGGCTGTGACACCCTCAAATTTGCGGAAAGAAAAAAAATAATTTAAATAAATAAAAGATGAGAATACGTTTCTAATAGGTCCACTTTAGTGAAAATCGGTAAACTTTAAAACCGGAACCTACTATTAAATATATTCGTCATAACAAAGGTGTCTTAAATAAAAAGGTTCATAAACAAAAGGAAATAATATTATACAAAAGAAATATCCAAAACGGGAGACATGTTTCCCGTATAAATACAGAAATAAAAGAGTGTATAATAATATACAATCCTAAGAACCGAATATAGGTCCAAGGTAAATACTTCGCTCGCTAGCTCGTCAATGTACCCAAGTATGCATCACACACCTGCCAACCGCATTAAATATAAACACGGAAGCCACAGTCAGTGGGGAGTAACTCCGAGTTCTCCCAGCCACGAAATGTCGAGTTTAATAAAACATGAATAACATAAAAGCAATGTATATGGCAAATACAAAACCTTAACAAATACGATATGCTTTTCATGTTATGAAACAAGTAACTAACATATAACCTAGCATATGAAAGCTATCATGTGAAACCGTTAACAATCTATAACACGAGGTAGGGAAGCTGGTATGCTAGCTCAGAGGTTACCTTTAACATGGCCATGATACACTCAAACCCTAATAAAACATAATATCATGTGAATCAGTTAACATCCGGTAATCCAAACTCTATCAACCTTAGCCGGCTTGCATCTCACCTTCTAAGATTCATAGAATCATACAAACATGAAAGACCAATACATCTACAAACAGGCATAAGTTCCGAGGACAGTCAATAGACGACT
>JAIUZE010073242.1:0-99492 GCA_022085475.1 Heliosperma pusillum
CAACCTTAGCCGGCTTGCAGCTCACCTTCTAAGATTCATAGAATCATACAAACATGAAAGACCAATACATCTACAAACAGGCATAAGTTCCGAGGACAGTCAATAGACGACTTCTGTAACTCGAGGCTATACCACAATGTAGGAAAACATCCTAGTCCTAGACTGATCAGACCTAGCGACAACAGCTAATCCATTCCCCGTCCCATGACCAAAAGTACATGAGAATCTCTACTAGGCGACCCCCTAAGCAGAGTTGGCTAGTACTTAAGCTGGTTCCATTCCCAAAGTGGAAGCAATTAGGCGCCATGCCCCGACTTGGATATAAACCCACCAAGCCGTGACACAAAAGCTATTAACCATGAACTATATACTCGTTAAAGATAGTAAGGCCTATCCATGTCATGGTCCAAGATACTCATTTAGAATTAGAATGGTCAAGACGCCATATACTCATAATTCTCTATGGGTACTTAGTCAACACGACATATATCATACAATTATACAGTCACGGAAAAACTTCCTATCACGTGACTAATTGCATATAAATCATATTCAAATATCATATCGCCTCATATCTACTAAGGCTCATTCTTTCATTCATTAAATAAAACCTTACTTGAAGACAAATCCCCGACCCGAGTCCCGCGACGGGTCATCAGTCAAAACGGGGCTGACTAGATCTTAGTTTGACCAACCCCGTTTGGTCAAACCGGCTAGAAACAGAGTCTTTACCATTTAGACTTGAACATAAAATCATCATATTCATTTCATGCTATTTTATTCCAACTTCTAACATGTAAATTATTAAATCTTACGAAAACCCGCTTGACTTAAAGGATATCAAATTAAACTACAATCTCGTATTATAATTTCTAACATGTGAGAAATAATAATATTATGAAAACCTTTTAAATAAATAATTTACTTATTAAAATTTCCCACTTGCTAAATATTACAAAACACGATAAAATAACAATAACTCAAAAACCGTCACAAGTCCAAAGAGGGACCCACGGGCTGTTTTGGGCCGAGACAAGAACCGGGCCTGGACTGGGCCCACGGGCCTAGTTTGGGCCGGTTTTGATTAAAAATTCTAAAACCGTTTCTTAATATTTTCCCGCATGCTTAACATATTTAAAACCCGTCAAAACAACAACAAAACAATCAAGTATCGATACAACCCAAAAGACCAACCACGGACCAATCCAGACCGGGCTGGACCGGGCCTGAACCGGCCTGAACCGACCTGGTTTGGGGTGGTTTTCCAGCCACCTTACACGGCCCCACCAACAACCAACCCCAAATTATTTCCAACATGTTTTAATTAACAAACAACCATTTTAACAACCAATTTAACCATCATCCATACAAAAATCATGATTATGAACAATTCATCCAAATATGTCAAGAACACTAAACATGTTAAAAATTCATACAACATAATAAAACTAACAACTTATCATGTTACTACTAAAAACCATAAATAACAATAACATAAACAAAAACAAAAGTATGTAACATTAATTCGTCGAGTAACTCGGAATCGTTACCTTAGCTAGCCAAAAATCAATTAGCACCAAAATAAGAAGTAAAAACCCGTCTACTAATCTTCTTCTAAAATATACGAGTCACCAAACTCGTCTTCAAAATCTTCTCCTATAAGAAATGACAAAAATAACATTATTAGAATTAAAACTTGATTTCAACAATTAAAGTGTTGAAAACGATTTTGTCGGAATTGAAAATAAAATGTACGTGAAGATGGAGTGCGGAGAGGAGACTCTAGAAATATAAGTTAGGACGGATTTGAACAAGTAACGAAGGTTTTGTGACGATTTTGCTCAAGAACGATCAAGAACGCTCAAGAACACCAAGAACGATTTTGATTATATTAAAGAAGGTATTAATTAGATCTTAAGTTGATTTATTGTAAAATGAAAAGATAGTTAGTGAGTAATGGGGTGGGTGTGTGCCGTGTAAATATAGGGAAAGAATGAGTCGGGTTTTGAAATTGTTGTTACGGGATTGACTCGGGTTTTATAATTATATTATGGTAATTGTTTAGATATTATTAGATATTAAGTTAATTTAATCAAAAGAAAGAAAATATCTAATCCTAAGAGAGGAGAGGGAGCCGTGTGGTTTTGGTAGAAGTCGGGTCTGTTTTTAAGCGATTTGCGGAGTTTAAGTTGACGGATCGATAAAGTTACAAATATCTTAGATATTCGTATTAGTTTAATCAAAAGAATTAAAAGATCTAAAGTGAGTGGAAAAAGGTGACATGGGGCGTGTGACTCATGCCAAAGTCGGGTTTCGGGTTTGTTTCGGGATTCAAGTTGACTCGGGAATAGTTAAATGACGTTCGGGGTTAAACCGTAAAACCTTCTCTTTAATTCCGAATAAATTCAAAATAATTATATTAAATTATCATAAATTCAAATAAATCTTAATAAATTAAAATAAATTAAATTTATTATTTTTCAAATATAATTTCCGTCTTTCAAATTACGGGTTGTTACACACTTTCCACAACATCATCAACTTTCTTTGTCATATTCTTCTTGCCTAAAAACACCATCAAAATTACATGATGAAAACCTTAAAAAAAGTGTGACTATTTTGGTGTATTTAAACTTTTGTCTTATACCATATATTATTCTAAAACTTAAAACTATCAAACCCATTAACAAATGGTACAAGTATTAAAAACCTGCGCCAACCGAAGACGTAGGTTTTGACGTTTTCTTCTTAGGGGGGTACGTTTCGCTGTTGTCTTCTGATGTAAAATAAATCAACTATTTTACTTTTTCAGAGATAATAATGCAGGGGAATAAAAACAATATAAAAGGATATGGATTAGTTGTGGAATCTCGCAAGATTAACAACTAAAACTTGAATTAGACAAGTAATCTCGCAAGACAACTCGAATAATTCGGATATGACCTGCTCTAACTCTCCTCCCTCGCAAGGAATTTGACCTAGCCACGAATTATACTCAACCTCGCAAGGAAGAATATGGATTAATTCACTCTCGCAAGAACGAACTAACAAACTTAAAGCTCGGAAGCAATAAGAATAAACAAGAAACTCTTGTATTAAACACTCAAACTGTGTATTAATTTCTGATTACAAAGCATAGTATTTATACTACTATTATTTACTTTAAACTAACTAGATAGTAATTAGGAAAATAAGACACTACTTATTTGAATTAGGAAAGTAAACTCTCCTACACTTATTAGGAAACTAGAAGCTAGGAAAATAAACAACAACATTTGGATATAGAAAAGAGAGTCTTGTTGTTTATTTTCCTAGTTTCTAGTTTCCTAATAAGTGTAGGAGAATTTACTATCCTAATTCAAATAAGTAGTGTCTTATTTTCCTAAATACTATCTAGTTTGTTTAAGGTAAGTAAAAGTAGTATAAATACTATGCTTTGTAATCAGAAATTAATACACAATTTGAGAGTTTAATACAATTGTTTCTTGTTTATTCTTATTGCTTGCGAGCTTTAAGTTTGTTAGTTCGTTCTTGCGAGAGTAAATTAATCCATATTCTTCCTTGCGAGGTTGAGTATAATTCGTGGCTAGGTCAAATTCCTTGCTAGAGAGGAGAGTTAGAGCACGTCATATCCGAATTATTTGAGTTGTCTTGCGAGATTACTTTTCTAATTCAAGTTTTAGTTGTTAATCTTGCGAGATTCCACAACTAATCCATATCCTTTTATATTGTTTTTATTCCGCTGCATTATTATCCCTGAAAAAGTAAAATAGTGGATTTATTTTACATCAATTTGGTATCAAAGCTTCGGCTCTTGATTTTCTTAAAACAAGACGTCCTTGAATTTTTGGTGAAGTTGACATGGATTGGAATATGAAGAAACTCAACCGTGTATTGAAAAATTTAGAAGAATATGAGCGTAAATGGTTCTGGAGGGATATAGATACGGAACTTGAGGAGCTTATATATCGTTTAGAAAGTATGAACGTCCAAGAGCAAAGAAAAAAGTGATAAAGATTGAGTTTTTTGAAGTCGTTCACAATGATGGAGAAGAATCGCATGTGGAGAAGTCTTACCTTGTTCTATCAAACAGTACATAAGACTGTTTAATTCCAAATGCTGAAACAGAAAGGGGGGAAAACGAGATTCCCATCTATATTGTTGATTTAGAAAGTGATGATGAGGATATAGAAAATGTGACTGAAGATAAAATATTTTCTTTTCATGATGAATCTCATATAGAAGATATGACATCATTCGATCCTAAGTTACCAATTATTTTTGACAAAGAATTTGAAGAAGGTTGTGATGAAGCTCATATTGAAGATAAGGAAAATACAAATTATGAAGATGCTATTCTGCAACCAACCTTGGATGAGAAGTTTTTGGACCGTAATGTGGATTCTCAAATGAAGGAACCTTATCAATCACCACTTGATAAATCCATTGATATGAAACTATATGGTTGGAATTGTCATTGGTATTCCATCTTAAAATCAGATCAAGTGGATGTCAAAGATAATTTTGTTTCAAGTAAGTGTTGTCTAGTTTTTTGTAAACTTGTACAAGGAAGGCACAAGAAAGAAAAACATAAGAGAGGAAAGCACAAAGGAGAGCACAAAGGAAAACACAAGAAAGGAATTAAGATTCAATGTGTCGATGGTAGCAAATTTGAAAACTATATTGAAGATGATGAACTAAAGAAGTATTCAGATGTCTACTCTAATCTAAATATCTTCTCTTTTGCTACGACATTTGTATTTGATCCGGGAGGTTGTAGGTCCAAGAATCGGGACGATTCTTTTTGAAGAAGGGGAGAATGATATAGGAGGGACATGGGTATATGTTCAAAATGCAAGTGTAAGTCACTCTTGAAATTTCATATTCGTTCCCTTGACTTTAAAACTAAATGCCTCAGACAATATTGATAATTTTGACGTGATTCACTAGGAGATGAAAGTACATGATGTTAGCTTTCCAACAAGTGGTCACATGCTTTATTTGGATAAGTAACTAAGCAGATATGATCGTTTCAAGTTGAGCTGTGCAAGGTATACGCGATTAAAGCAATTGAACGAAATTCCAACAAAATGTATGCAAGATGGAAGCTTGGTTTGAATAATCCTCAAGTTTACTTTGCTAAAGAGAGTCTTGTTGTTTATTTTCCTAGTTTCTAGTTTCCTAATAAGTGTAGGAGAGTTTACTTTCCTAATTCAAATAAGTAGTGTCTTATTTTCCTAATTACTATCTAGTTTGTTTAAGGTAAGTAATAGTAGTATAAATACTATGCTTTGTAATCAGAAATTAATACACAATTTGAGAGTTTAATACAAGATTTTCTTGTTTATTCTTATTGCTTGCGAGCTTTAAGTTTGTTAGTTAGTTCTTGCGAGAGTGAATTAATCCATATTCTTCCTTGCGAGGTTGAGTATAATTCGTGGCTAGGTTGAATTCCTTGCGAGGGAGGAGAGTTAGAGCACGTCATATCCGAATTATTCGAGTTGTCTTGCGAGATTACTTGTCTAATTCAAGTTTTAGTTGTTAATCTTGCGAGATTCCACAACTAATTCATATCTTTTTATATTGTTTTTATTCCGAAGACGTAGGTTTTTTTATTCCACAACAAATGGTACAAGTATTACAAACCTGCGCCAACCGAAGACGTAGGTTTTGACGTTTTCTTCTTAGGGGGGGTATGTTTCACTGTTCTCTTCCTTATCAGAATATTTGATGATGTTTTAGGAAATTTTGTGGTGTTTTAGAGTGAGAAGTAGAAGAGCAGTGAGAGGTTTATAATTTTGAATGAAGAAGTAAGAGTGAGGGAGAGGGTAATTGTGATTGTACTGGTTTCAACTTCTAGGGAACACAAAACAATAAATGTGTTTTTTAATCCTGAAATGTCAAATCAGCCCATTTGTCACTTCTCATTTAAATATACAATTCTAACTTGCATGCCAACTTGAAACATATCAGGTTACCACAAAGTTTCCATATAACTACGAAACAGTATAGAACCCAACCCGTCTTTCTTAAAGACGGATACCACAAGTCTTAAGGTAGACTCATTGATCTTTAATATCCCGTAAAGGTAAAAGTATTAAATGATTTACATATTTTTGCGGAAAAATACATTATTTTGGCCAAAACGCTTACGTTTTTTCGATCTTAACTTCCCGATAAATGATTTTGAGTCATTTTTTGCTGAGGTCAACAAAACTATATTGTTTTTTTTTTTTTAACTTTTTTCTCTCTTTAATTTAGCAATATTCTTATTTTAATTTCTCTTTTACCAATATTTTAATTTTTTCCCTACGCAAATTCTAGCTATGACCGCCGTACGTGCGGCGAGAAACATGTGAAAACTTCTGGTAATGAATGACAGTTTTGGTGGAAATAAGAACCACATTTTATTAGTAAATATGACTATTTTTGTAAAATTAGCCACTATTAACCAAAAAAATGTTTACTTTATTGAAAAAAAAATCGTTGTACAATAGAATTTCTTATTTTTCTAAAGAGTAAATAAGGGATTACCTTTTTAAAAATTCAGTTTTTTATAATTACCCCCTTAGAAAAACGTTTACTAAAATAGCTCTTTTAAAATACACATTGATAAAAAAAAATGTTTCTCAACTCCAATTTTTTTTTATGTTATCCGGTATGTGTTTGAACTTATACTGTTTGTTACTTAGCCAATTTATACTTTGAAACGAATAATTATTTAGACAAACAGAGAATAATTTCAAACCAGTTTGAATAAATCACCTAAGTTGGAGATTAGAAGCATTTTTGATAAAAGTGTATTTTAAGTGAGTAATTTTTGGGAAAAAAATTAAAAAGGAGTAATTTTAGAAAAACTGATTTTAAAGGGACGTAACTTCTAATTTACTATTTTCTAAACGGATTTCTTATTGTTATTTTTTTATCGATTCTTTCCTTCAGATTTTCACATTATTTATAGAAGTGACTTTAAAATATTATAATCTTTATTTTATTTTCCCCGTGATGCACTTACTTACAACTTTTTCTTTTTCTTTTTTTCTATTGATTTGTTGAAGATCATTTGTTATTTTTTCATTTTTTAGCGTACTTATTTTGTTTAATCAGTTTTTAATCTAATTGTCTATTTTTCTTAATCCTAGAACATACCAAAACTTATTTTTTAGAAAGTAAATTTTATCTCTTTTTTTATATACAAATCTTAAAGATAAAGTTATATATAAACTTTTTAATGAGATAGTTTCACCATATATTAGTTTTTGACTTCTAAATTATAGGTAATAAATAACTGACTTATTTAATTTTAAAGGCTATATTTTTAAATGTGATACAGTCTTTTATGAATGTTTTTCAAGATTATAAAGTTTTATTTAAAATTAAGAAAATAAATTAAGAAAAATTCACAACTTTGATAAAGAGACTTATATATTTAGAAAAAAAAAATTTAGATTATCAATGTTATTAAATAAACCATTAAAATTTGTAAAAAAATAAAAATTTAGACGATAAAAGTCTTCATTACTTGTGTATAATTTTACAAAAAGTTCAAATCTTATTAGACTAAACTAAAGAATACTAGATATGTATTAAATTATAAATTATTTTCAAAATTTTATATCTAAATTTATTTCGATGTATTCTATATTTTCTAAATTTTATTCAACATTTGTATTTTTTTTATAAAAACAATATTTAAGTTTTACTTAACAAACACATCTTGATTTAAATCTAAAGGGATTTCTCAACAGATGTTTGATAATTCGTGGCTAAGATAATACATGGCTAAAAAAATTATTTGCCACTATGAAGAATAAGTAGTTGACTATCTAGTCAAAGTCAGTCAAAGTTTGTTACATAACAGTCAAAGTTTGTTACACAAGTTTGTTAGAGTTCTAACAAACTTCTTGATCCTAGATGTTTGTATATAAGGCTACTACCCTGTACAGTTCATTTTAAATCAATCAAAATAATCTCTTTCATTACTTCTCTGCTTTTCTCTCAAGAAAATCAAGCTATTTGCGTTCTTCAAGCTTTCATCAACGACGTCTTTCTCCTCCATTAATGGCGTTTCACTTCCGTTTTCATTAATTTCACATGGTATCATAGCAGGTTCAACCCGACTCTTAACGCCATTAATCAAGATCAAAATCGTTCGTTTTTTCTCTCAATTCGCTAGATTTCTATTTTCAATCAAAATCAAATAAAATCGTAAAATATCTTTTCATACTTAGTTCTTCATTGATCGTTCTTTGATGAGCTATTTCTTATTTTGAAAATCAATTCGATTGATTCAATTCGAGTCAATTAGCTCAAATTTTGTGAAAAGTTAGAGTTTGATTGATTCAATTGCGATTAATTAGGTCAAATTTGGAGAAACTCGATTCCGCAATTCTTCTTCAATTATGTCTAATTCTGCAAGTTCTGTTGTTGGAGATGAGTACAATAATCCTTACGATGATCCTTTGTTCCTCTTTAACTCGGATTCTCCTTCAATGTCACTTGTTAATTCACCATTTCCTGGTAAAAATTTCCTTAATTGGAGTCGTGAAGTTCTTATGGGATTAGGAGCAAAAAACAAGCAAGGATTTCTTGACTGAACGACTGTGATGCCGACTTTAACATCACTGAGGTATCAACAATGGTTGCGTTCTGATTTTGCGGTGCGATGCTGAATTTTACATGCTTTGACACATGCTGTTAAGGAAGTTTTTATGACGACAATGTTGGAGCTAGTGTCCTCCACAGTTAGTGTGATAACAAGAATAAATCTCTTACAGGTTCACAGGGTATACTTTGTATCCTTATCAGTTGATTAACGTTTATCGATAACGGTTGGCTTGCTAGGAGTTTGACGTTATTGTCATTTTAATGGCGGTGATCAACTGGTCCCTGAAAGTCACACCTAAAAGATGTGTCTGAGAGATGTGATTATATGAATAATATAATCATATTGATGCCTTATTATATGACTAAAAGGTTAGTCGATGTATATGACTAAAAGGTTAGTCAATGTAATGATGATACGATTATTTAATAACGATTAAATAGTATTAGCTGAGACGAATTAAATGTAATTCGTAATTGAATATAAACCGTTATATTTAGTCAATGTATATAATATAAGCTTAAACGAATTAAAATGTTAATTCGTAATTAAACATAATATGTTATATTTAATTAGCAAATTATAAATATACGGATATTTATAGTTGACGTATATATTATATTACATGCTAATGTAACCGAAAAAAAGGAAAGAGAAAATAGTCTTTTCTTCTCCTGTTTTTCTGCTCATAAGAGATAATAATAAGAGAAAATATCTCCTATTATTCTTTTATGATAACTAGGTCAAAAACCCTAATAACAAGAGGAGTAAAAGGTGAAAAGACTTCTCCTACTACTACTGAAAGGGCCGGCCGAAACAGAGCAAGAGCAAGAAGGAAAAATTCAGATTTTTCTCTCTAATTCTCTCTATCATTCATCATCACACAAAAGAAAAATTAACAGTAACTTTTCTCTAAAATTCTAGCACAAGCAAGGCATATCTCGGAGCATCTTGGGTGCAACAATTAGGAGAATATCGATTTTGATATTGTTCATAGGCCAAATTTGCTAGGACCAAAGGTTAATTCTAAATTCCTATAATTTTATATTATGCAATTCATTTATGACTCGTAATTCATATACTATAGTTTCGTAATAATCCGTAATTTAATGACGAAATATACCGATATTTGCCACAAGTGGTATCGGAGCCAAGGGCTACGAAATTATTTTATATGTTTTCATAATTAATGAAATATGAGATTAGAATCATTAATTTTTTTGGTTTTTTTTATTTCTGCTGAGAAGAATTTTTTTTTTTTTTCGTATGTACTGTTCATCCATACTGTTCACCCGTATAAAAAAAATTTTTTTTTTGCCTTGTTTTTCCATTTTGATTCATTATAATTGTTGTTTTAAATAGTTAAGACGATAACTTGATGAATTTGTAGTTGTTTTGATTTAATAAGGATTAAATTAAAATATAAATGGAAATCGATTTGAATGTTCATTGCTATATATTTTTCGGTATTCATTGTTTTAGATATTCATTTTAAATTGTTAAATTGAATCATCTAGTTTGTATCGATGTTTAATAATGATTAGATGTTGATAATTTGTACCGATCTTGAAAATATTAGTAACATCAAATTAAATTGTATATTTAAAAAAAAAAAACTTGGCTGCCGAAAAAAAAAAAAAAAAAAACTGTTTTGTTTTTTTATTTTTGGTCATAAGTTTTTGTTATAATTCATTATAATGATAATGTTTTGTTTATTGTTGTGAAGAAGTTCACTATAATTGGATACCCAATTATTTTAAAGAGGTTTAAAATAATGTTGTATTAATTCATGTTAAAGAATATGAATTAAAATTGGATTATGTTTGGTTGGGATTATTGTGATTAATTAAGGAATTATCACATAATTTTGATCATTTTATAAGGTGGTTTGGATAAATTACTCTTCATAATTAAAGAATTATGTCTTGAATGTTTAATTTATAGTTGATGCATTTTATCTTGTTGAATGAATGGTTGAATGGTTTAATTTACGTATTTTTGCAATCGGTTGTAATTTGTATTACCTAGTGTGGCCTTAGTTGATCATGTTTTCGTAATGATGGAAACATGATCTTTGATGTAATTTTGAGATCTCGAATCTCCACTTTATTTTTCATTAAATTATGTTTTTAAATTAGAATGTAAATAGGTTTATATTTTGTAGTTTATTAAATGTACTTTGAGAAGACTAAAGATGGAGATCGGATTGCTCACTCCCGCTACATGGACCAAGATGGAACATCAAGACAAGCTTCTCGGGTCCAAATGGGTTGGATTCCAAAGTTGTATTTTGTTCATTTTGGTAGATAGGCCACACTAGGACTTTGTAATATTTTTATGTATTTTTCCGTTCTTGTTGCTTTTTCATCACATGATAGTTAGTGCATCATATTCCGCCTAAACCAAACCACCTACTACTAAAATGCATGAAAATTGACTCATATAGTTTGATTGTTAGTTATCATGGACATAAAGATGTCACTCGAATTTAAGCCATCATTTTAGTTTATTCATTCTCGCATGCTAGATATTAGTTCACTTAAAATTGAATTAAAATAAAATTGATGGGATCTTCCTCTAAACCTAAAATTGAGACTAGTCTTTATAGGCCAAACTACTATGAATCCCTACTTCGTCGGTAGGCATATAGGACCTTACTCTCCATATGACCCCTTCTACGTTGGGTAAGTAGTGTGTGTTGACCTATTTTATCTCATTATTATAGTCCGAAGAGTTTCTCGTGATTATGATGAACTAAAGATAGAATTTACAGAAATTTATCGACCAAGAATTCTAAAGGTAGAATTAGTCAAGAGGTTGGCATATCAATTTACAGATAATTGAGTCTTGGGATCATTTATATAATTCTTGAGGGAGGTCAATTGTATAAATGCTCGAGTCTTTGCATTAAAACAGATTTTGCACTAGACTTAAATTCAAATCGATGAGTATGCTTATTATGGTTTTTCTTCTTTTTCAGAGTAGAACTCGTTTATATTGATAATACTGCATATAACAAATGGCTGGAAATACTGATATCCCTATGCCAAGTGCCACGCTCGCGCGCGAATCCTGGCTTAAAGCTTTTATGGACCACATGAATCAGTCCACGCGACTGAAGAATGACGGGTCCAACTTTGCGGACTGGGAGGCGGCATTACGGAATGCTGCCATTGCTGACGGTAAGCTCAAGTACTTGACTGAGCCAATACCGCCAAACCCAGGCCCCAATGCGAGAGCTAACGAGACACTTGAATATAGTGACTTCGTTATGGAAGCGGGTGCGATAAAGAACGTACTCATCTTTGCAATGGAAAGCAATTTGCAAAGACGCTTCATTGCCCAAGGTGCAAACAAGATTTTCACCACGCTCACTAACGAATTCTCAAAAGCACCGAGGATCGTTACTTATGAGCATACATGTCGCTTCTTTGAGGCGAAACTCCAGAAGGGCCAACCGGTTAGCCCACACATTCTTGATATGATTGAGAATGTCGAGAAACTGGAGGCACTTTATTGCAAAATCAGTGAGAGAATAGTCATTGACCGTGTGCTTCATTCACTTCATGATGGTTTTGCCTTTTTCAGGGCAAATTACTATATGAATGATATGAAGAAAAGTCTTTATCAGCTACACTCACTTCTCGTACAGACCGAGAATGATATGAAATTGAGTGGGAGCATGAAGCAAGATGTTCTCATGATTTTCAACAAGGGCAAAGGTAAGGGCAAGGCTCGTGGCGACCTAGCTGTAGGAAAGCCAAAGTTTAAAAAGTCAGGAAACGGCAAGAGTGGGCCTGGTGAGACCAGTGGCTCAGAAGGCAAGGCAAAGAGCAAAGACAGTAACATGGAGTTCCACCATTGCCACAAGACTGGGCATTGGAGGAGGAACTGTCCCGTGTACCGTGAAGACATAAAAGCAGGCCGCGTCACTCCTGTTGGTATGTCATCTTTTATTCATATGATTGAGATTAATCATGCAAGTTTCGGAACTTGGGTACTTGATACTGGTTGTGCTTCTCATCTGTGTAATCATTTGCAGGGCCTAAGAAACATCACACCTCTCGGAAAGGGTGATGTGGACCTGCGAGTGGGGAATGGAGCAAGAGTTGCTGCAGTTTCAGTGGGAACATATGTAATCCAACTCCCGAGTGGTTTTGAGTTATATTTATATAACTGTTTCTATGTACCCAATTTATCTAAGAACATTATTTCTGTTTCCGTACTAGATAAAGACGGTTTTTAATTTTCAATAAAAGACAATAGCTGTATTTTCTCTTTTAATGAAATGATTTATGGCAAAGCAGTTTCCATGAATGGAATTTGTATCTTAGATCAAACCACATACATATTGCATGTGAATAATAAGAGATTAAAGGTTGGTGACAAAGATCAAACTTATCTATGGCACTGCTGTATGGGACACATAAATGAGAAACGTGTAAAGAAG
The DNA here is from genome assembly GCA_022085475.1 of Heliosperma pusillum. Lineage (NCBI taxonomy): Eukaryota > Viridiplantae > Streptophyta > Magnoliopsida > Caryophyllales > Caryophyllaceae > Heliosperma > Heliosperma pusillum. The sequence continues at coordinate 13,056 of JAIUZE010073242.1, forward strand.
CTCATTGACAATGGGACTATCTCCCCATTTGATTACGAATCATTTGGCACGTGTGAATCATCTCGTATCGGTAAAATGACTCAAAATTCCTTCAAAGGTGTTGGAATGCGCGCTAGTGACCTATTAGGACTCATACATACTGATGTATGTGGACCTATGTCAATAAACGCAAGAGACGGCTATAGATATTTTATCACTTTCACGGATGATTTGAGTAGATACGGATATGTCTACTTAATGAAGCATAAAAGTGTGTCCTTTGAAAAGTTCAAGGAATACCAGAATAAGGTTGAAAACCAACTGGGAAGAAAGATTAAAGCACTTCGTTCAGATCGTGGTGGGGAATATCTTTCAAATGAGTTTGATCAGCACCTTAAAAACTGTGGTGTAGTATTACAGTTAACTCCACCTGGAACACCTCAGTTAAATGGTGTGTCCGAACGGAGAAATCGAACATTACTTGATATGGTTCGATCCATGATGAGTCACACGGTAGTACCTGATTCATTATGGGGTTATGCTCTTTTGTCAGCTGCTCTTATACTTAACCGAAGCCCGTCTAAAGCTGTAGACAAGACTCCATATGAGTTATGGAAGGGAACAGTCCCTAACTTGTCCTTTATTCGGGTTTGGGGCTGCGAGGCTTATGTCAAGTGGAGATACGAGGATAAGCTCGTCCCGCGACCGGTCAAGACATACTTTATTGGTTATCCAAAAGAAATGTTTGGTCATTACTTCTATTCGCCTACCGAACAACGAGTTTTTGTTGCGGCTAGTGCGAAGTTCTTAGAGAAAGAGTTTCTCGAGAATAAGTCAAGTAATAGAACCTTCGATCTGTCGGAGATTCAAGAACCATCAACCGAGCAACCAATGGAGGAAGAGGTTCCTTCAATTTCTGCTACGGTTAATGTAACAACTCGAAAAGTACCCAATTTTTCTAGTAAAATATCTTACGGATACTTTTCAGCAAAACTTAAGTTTTAAAATAGAATTTATTGTTACGAGTCGTATTTGGAATTTCCGAGTTCGTATTTGGAATTTCCGCGAGATTTCATGAGAATCCCGTTTTAAGTCATCTTTGACTTTTCTTGACTTTTAAGTCGTCTTTGACTTTTCTTGACTTTTTAAGTCGTCATTGACTTTTCTTGACTTTTAAGTCGTCATTTACTTTTCTTGACTTTTAAGTCATCTTTGACTTTTCTTGATTTTTAAGTCAACTTTGACTTTCGTTAACTTTTTCCGACTCGCCGTGTAATTTGAAAGACCAAAATTTTATTTAAAAAAATAATAAATTTAATTTATTTTTATTAAGATTTATTTGAATTTATGATAATTTAATATAATTATTTTGAATTTATTCGGAATTTAAGGGAAGGTTTTACGGTTTAAACCCGAACATCAGTTAACTATTCCCGAATCATCTTAAATTCCGAAACAAACCCGAAACCCGACTTTGGCATGAGTCACACGCCCCATGTCATCTTTTTCCACTCACTTTGGATATTTTCATTCTTTTGATTAAACTAATAATAATATCTTAGATATTTATAACTTTATCGATCCGTTAACTTAAATTACGCAAATCGTTTACAAAACAGACCCGATTACTACCCAAGTCACACGGCTCTCCCTCCTCTAATAGGACTAGATATTTTCCTTTCTTTTTATTACAATAACATAATATCTAGATATTTGGTTTAATTAACTTAATATCTAATTATATCTAATTAATTACCTTAATTAATTATAAAACCCGAGTCAATCCCGTAACAACAATTTCAAAACCCGACTCCATATTTCCTCTATATTTACACGGCCCAATCACCCACCATTACTCACTAACTACCTTTTCATTTTACAATAAATCAACTTAAGATCAAATTAATACTTTCTTTAATCGTTCTTCATCATTCTTCGTCGTTCTTCATCGTTCTTCGTCGTTCTTGAGCAAAATCGTCATAAAACCTTCATTTCTTATTCAAATCCGTCCTAACTTATATTTCTCGAATCTCCTCTTCGCTCTCCATCTTCAAGTACGGTTTATTTTCAATTCCGACAAAATCGTTTTCAACACTTTAATTATGGAAAATCAAGTTTTAATTCTAACACTATTATTCTTGTCATTTCTTATAGGGGAAGATTTTGAAGACGAGTTTGGTGACTCGTATATTTTGGGTGAAGATTAGTAGACGGGTTTTTCTTTACTTCTTCTTTTGGTGCTACTTGATTTTGCTAGCTAAGGTAACGATTCCGAGTTACTCGACGAATTTAATGTTACATATCTTTTGTTCTTTTGTTTTAGTTCATGTTATTATGATTTACGGTTTTTAATTAGTAACATGATAAGTTGTTATTTTTATTATGTTGTATGACTTTTTGATATGTTTAGTGTTCTTGATAAATTTGGATGATGGTTCATAATCATGATTTTTGTATGAATGATGGTTGAATTGGTTGTTAAATTGGTTGTTGTTAATTAGAATCATGTTAGAAATAAATTGGTATGGTGGTGGGTGGTGGCCGAATTGGGTGGCTGGAAAAACCAGCCCAAACCAGCCCAAACCAGGCCGGTTCAGGCCGGTTCAGGCCCGGTCCAGGCCGGTCTGGAATGGTCCGGGAATCGTCCTTTGGGTTTGTGTCGATACTTGATTGTTTTGTTGTTGTTTTGACGGGTTTTAAATATGTTAAGCATGCGGGAAATATTAAGAAACGATTTTAAAAGTGTCGTCTCAAAACAGGCCCAAACCAGGCCCGTGGGCCCAGTCCAGGCCCGTGTGAGGCCCGGCCCAAAACAGCCCATGAGTCACCTTTTTAGTCTTGTGACGGTTTTTGAGTTTAGTGTTAATTTATCGTGTTTTGTAATATTTAGCAAGTGGGAAATTTTAATAAGTAAATTATTTTATTAAAAGTATTTTTCATAATATTATAATTCCTCACATGTTAGAAATTATAATACGAGATTATAGTTTAAATTTGATATCCTTTAAGTCATGCGGGTTTTCGTAAGATTTAATATTTCACATGTTAGAAGTTTTAATAAAATAAACATGTAATGAATATGATGATTTTTTATGTTCAAGTCTAATTGGTAAAGACTCTGTTTCTAGCCGGTTTGACCAAACGGGTTTGGTCAAACTAAGATCTAGTCAGCCCCGTTTTGACTGATGACCCGTCGCGGGACTCGGGTCGGGGATTTGTCTTCAAGTAAGGTTGTATTTAATTAATAAATTAGCCTTAGTAAATATGAGGCGATATGATATTTGATTATGATTTATATGCAATTAATCACATGATAGGAAGTTTTTCCCGTGACTGTTTGATTGTATGATATATGTCGTGTTGACTAAGTACCCATAGAGAATTATGAGTATATGACGTCTTGACCATTCTAATTCTAAATGAGTATCTTGGACCATGTCATAGATAGGCTTTACTGTCTTTAACGATGTCTTGGGTGCTTGAGCTTTACTCAAATGCATCCCAGAAATCATTGGAAGGTTCCCTTTCTTGGAGTTGGTCATGCTGAACCTCTCAAGAATCTTATCTATATAAGACTCCTGACTGAGTGATAACATCCGTCGTGATCTATCTCTATAGATACAGATCCCCAATATGCGTTGTGCCTTACCCATATCTTTCATCTGGAAATGGTTCTTTAACCATACTTTTACCAAAGATAAGAGAGGGATGTCATTCCCAATCAAGAGTATGTCATCAACATACAATATTAAGAAGACAATCTTACTCCCACACGACTTGACATACAAGCATGGTTCCTCGACCGATCGAGTGAAACCATTCTCTTTTATGCCCACACTTGTCGTAGAAGACATGAACGCCAAGTTTAATAAATAAGTAAACTCCGTCAAAATAACAGTGCTCAAAATAGTGCTCAATCCTCGAATTCTCCAAAATAAAGGTGGAGGAAATTCTCGACTAAGGATCCATGTACAATCTTATCAAAAGCTTGTTGAAAGTGAAAAAGTGAGCTTTTGTGAAAAAAGAGATTTGTCGATTATGAAATTGCGGATCCTTAATATTGAGACTCTTAAGGAGAAAGACACTTCAAGAAAAAATAGTAAAAAGAAAAAGGGGAGACGGAGTCCTAGGAAGAGGAACTCTAAGATGATGGCAGACATGATTCATTTAGATATCAGCCATATAAATCACGTTGTTCCCGTCGTCAGCTCAATCATATCCTCTGTATGTGAAATTTTTTCTTCTAATAGCTATATCACAATTAGCATGTAACAACACCTTATAGTCCCTGTTAATCATTACTCCGATCCCGAAGGCCAACACAATAGGACCGGAATCCTATAATGTTATCCCATGCTAATGTATACAGAGCGTAGGCTTGCTTTGAGCACTCTAATTTCTTCAAAGTAACAGCGCCGGAGGCACGACCCGGCCAATTAAGGCTAGGACACATTAAGTAAACTCCGTCAAAATAATATTTGTTTGCGGAATTTCAACTCAAGCATAATAACATTCTCTCAACTCCATAATTTGACACATTCCCAAAGGGATCATTTTGACGGCTTTAATCCTTAAGAGTCAATACTTCGATTAAAGTTACACGCCTTTTGGTGTGCACCGGTCGTCTCGCCTCTAATGCCGGCGAATTCATTGCCTAAATTTAGCCCCTTTTCACATTGTTTCACATTTCATTAGCTACATATAAAATATTGCCTACCTTGTTAAGTTAGTAGCTATACCATTTGTGTTTGGATGCTCATTTGGGATATTGTTCAAGTTATGTCAAAGTGATCTTGCATGTAGAATCATTACACGCCTCATAACTGGACAACATGAAAATCATTACTCCCATCGCAGCGTGTAACAAGTTGACAATTCTTAAGAAAGGACTAAAATCAAAATATTATATATATTTGTCGATAGATACTTGAAAGTAATTGATAATTTTGACTTTCGATGATTATTTGACTAATTTGATAGTAGATATAAGGGGATCCTAGACCTTTAAATCATTTGAGTTCATTTACTTTAATATTTGTTTACTTTTATCTTATTAGATTAATCAAATCAACAAACTCCCCTGAAGTTAGTTACTTTGAAAATCATTTAATATATTAGTTACACATTAACCACAATCTTCTGATTATTTAAACTTCCATCATCCATATTAAACTTAGTTTGGTCCATTTTGATTTTTGATATTTGTCTTACAAATACTTATTGATCATATGGTTAATTATCTTGTATAATTAAGTGTTAATTTGATCATATAACAATTATATGACTCAATTAAATAAATAATATGTACTTAACATTTTAAGTAATATTTTACCATTATATCAATATATAATGGGTCCCACAATGCTTAGTTAATTTATTTTACAACTCCTTGTAAATATAATTAACTAATTGCCTCTATCTCAAAACCTCAACTAATTTAGTAATTTAACGATTAATTACTAAGTTAAATCTTATTTAATCGTATTAAAATAAGATATAAATTTATTAGTCAATTATCGCATAATTGAAAAATAAGCTTAATCGAATTTGAGTTCTCAACTTTATACAAAAGTCTTATTATCAAATAAAATTAAATATGACTATTTCCTAAGTTTACTTATTCCAATAGCGTATATTTAAGTTGTTGCAGTTAAATAAGAAGACCATGACGGTTTATATCTACGTCAATCATCCATTCAGGAAGAAGACCATGACGGTTTATATCTGTAACGCTAGGCAGTAAGAGATGGAATCTCACCGCTAACGGTTATGTTCAATTGTGCTCAAGAGTTTACGACGGAGTTTAATAAGCTCGCTCACTTTGCGCCGAGGCTTATTCGTGATGATGAAGACCGTGCATTCTATTATCGTAATAAGTTGAATGCCGTTCTCCAATATTATGTTATTTCACAATACTTGAGTTAAAATGAATCCATTGCCTAAATTTAGCCCCTTTTCACATTGTTTCACATTTCATTAGCTACATGTAAAATATTGCCTACCTTGTTAAGTTAGTAGCTATACCGTTTGTGTTTGGATGCTCATTTTGGATATTGTTCAAGTTATGTCAAAGTGATCTTGCATGTAGAATCATTACACGCCTCATAACTGGACAACATGAAAATCATTACTCCCATCGCAGCGTGTAACAAGTTGACAATTCTTAAGAAAGGACTAAAATCAAAATATTATATATATTTGTCGATAGATACTTGAAAGTAATTGATAATTTTGACTTTCGATGATTATTTGACTAATTTGATAGTAGATATAAGGGGATCCTAGACCTTTAAATCATTTGAGTTCATTTACTTTAATATTTGTTTACTTTTATCTTATTAGATTAATCAAATCAACAAACTCCCCTGAAGTTAGTTACTTTGAAAATCATTTAATATATTAGTTACACATTAACCACAATCTTCTAATGTTCCTTCTCTAATCGGAAATACATGATAGAGGCACTGTTATGAGGCGTGTAATGATTAAAGCTCTAATTACATGATATTTCCTAAGTACATGTCTAGACTTGTTACTAGACTTGGGCTCTTTTGCCTGAAAAATAGCCCCAATGTTATCACAATAAATTGTGATAGGATCTTTGGCAGTAGGGACTACTGATAGTCCTTCCAAAAATTGCCGAATCCACACAGCTTCCTTTGCAGCTTCAGACGCTGCAAGGTACTCTGCTTCTGTTGTAGAATCCGCTGTAACGCTTTGCTTGAAACTCTTGCAGCCTATTAATCATTACTGTGAATAACATGTTGTCAGCTCACAGGCAGGATACTATAAGGTGTTGTTGCATAGAGATACTGCCTATTTCACTTAGTTGGACTCTAAGTTAATGTTATTTTTTGACACTTCAAATAAATTGAACTTTTTTTGGACCACTCTTTCCATGCACAAAACAAATCTATACATATAAATTAACGTAGAAATCCAAAAGAGGCTCCAAATGAAGTTTCTACAAACCAGAAATTGGTTTTGTTCTATGTAAGCTACAATTTTTACTGCTGCCAAAAAAAAAAAAAAAAAAAAAACAAACCAAAAATTGTGTTCATCAAGTGTGGACCAATAGTTCTATAAGACCAACTTAAACAAAAAGACTAGCCCAATAACACATAGCCCAACTATATAATTTATTAAACTTATAAAAATATAGTTTATTTTCATAACATAATATTTTATTTTGATAACTTACATGTTTTAAGTATATTAGTATTCATCATAAAAATATTGGGTAATCAAAATAAATTCAAAATATGCTATAGGGCAGTCCTATATGAGAGTTTTTATTTTGATTACTCAATAATTTATGATGAATAGTTACATATTTAAATATGCAATTTATCAAAATAAAATATTATGTCATCAACATAAATAATTTTTTTTTACGAGTTTATTAAATTATGTAATTGGATTTTGCGCTAATGAGCTAGTCTTTTGTTAAAATTGGTCTTATACAACAATTTGTGTTTGTTTTTATTGCTTTCTCAGTTATTGTCACTTCACCGTTTTCGAGCTTCCACTTTTTGTCCAATATAACAAAAACACCTTTTTCTAAAACTTCAACTAGACAATCATCGTAACCTATATGTCCATTTGATTTGATTGTCGATGTTTATTGATTATTGACTATTGAAATAAGTGATTGATTCTGAGATATAGAGTATTTTTTTTTAAAATTAAATTTAGATTAAAGATATTTGAGATGAGATGAAGTGATGAACACACATTGAATTGCCACAAATGTGCCAGCTAAGCTCATTTGTTGCAATTAACTTTAAACATACTAATATGTGGTATTAAGACTTAAAAGAAGAGTAAAGCTCTGTTCTTTCCGACTTAATTTCATCTCGTTTTATTTCAGATCGGTTCTATTCAACACAATTTAGTTTAGTTTAGGCTATTTCTATTCAACTTATTATCTCTTCACAAAATTAAGTTTTACTTCAACTTTATTCACTTCAACTCGGCTTCATTAAATTTAGTTCAATTAAGCTCACCTACATTCAACTCAGTTCAGCTCATTTCAGTTGAAAAGAACCAGACCTAAGTCTTCAAACAATCGATCTCACAATAAAAAATAATAATACCTCAATAAGTTATTGAGAAATCGTCTTTTCAAAGTTTTTTTTAGAGATTTTTTTGTTTGGTTGACTTGATTTTTGGAAAGTTGGAAGCTTAACCCATTCATCTTCAATTTCAAACTAACTTAACCCATTCATCTTCCAACTCCCAAGCAATCACTCCAAAGTCCAAAGGATAAAAGTAAACTTCTCTCAATAATAATGGCAGTTTCCCAAAACCCCCAATCTTCAACTTCCATTTTTCCTTCATTTTCTTCCTTCAATTTCCCCCAAATTAATCTCCCAATTAGGGTTTACACTTCCAATTTTCCACCTCGCTAGCATCCTCTACTCTTTAAACCGATTTTTATAGCTGTAATTGTAGTTTTGATTGTGTAGTTTTACTTTACGCGTTAGTTAACTTAGGCCATGTTCTTTTGGACTTAAAGTCACCCCCTTTAAGTTTAGTTCAGCTCCTATAAGTTCAGTTCCGAAAAGTTCAGCAAAATTAAGTTCAGTTCAATTCAGCTCCTATAAGTTCAGTTCAGCTCATATAAGTTCAGTACGCTATAAGGAAACAGTGGGTGATGGCGCATTGCAGGGATTTGAAAATGGCAGGCGTTATGAGAACAACGCAGTGATCGGAGAGTGAAAATAGCTTTTTTAAGAGATTTGAGCACAAATCAGGTACTTTGGTAGAGTTTTGGATGCCTTTTGTTAGCGCTATCGACCATCAAAGACACCAACAAAAGAAGTTAGACAACGATAACCGACAATCGTCACCCAAAACAGAAACTCATCTTGCTATAGAAAAACACGGAGCGAAAATCTACACACACGCGATTTTCAATGAGTTTAGGGAAGAGGTCAAATACTCTTTTGATACATGAATCCATTGCCTAAATTTAGCCCCTTTTCACATTGTTTCACATTTCATTAGCTACATGTAAAATATTGCCTACCTTGTTAAGTTAGTAGCTATACCGTTTGTGTTTGGATGCACTGCTATCATCCATTTTAACATAACTGATATAGGCCCGTCTTGTTATGGGAGTAATGATTTTCATGTTAACACATGCATCTAATGATTTTATTTGCATGTAGCGTACTGAATAAATTTATTTATCGAATAAGTAAACTTAGAGTCCAACTCCGTCGTAAACTTCCATCATGTTATTCAAAGTCTTAAATATCGAATAAGTAAACTTAGAGTTGAGCAGCCTATTAATCATTACTAATATATTAAATCCAACATATTATCATCCATCCAACTCTAAGTTTACTTTTGTATTTATCGAATAACATATTATCATCCATTCAAAGACAAAACTCTAAGTTAATGTTATTCAAAGACTCGGGGAAGACACTCCATCAAAAAAGCTCCTATAAGTTCAGTTCAGCTCATACAATCAAACACGAGTTAACATTCCCAATCACTTTGTTTATCCGAATAGATTGTTGGACCCTATTCAAGTGAATAGGACGAACTTAATATTTTGTCCCTAGTCACTCAAATGAGGTGACGTCTCGAAATGACTAGATTGTAAGTCGATCGATGGTTGGTTCAGCACCATGGGGTCATGGAGATGACTGGTCGTCCATCATGATAATATATGCTATATCACCATCTCGAAATCAAATATAATATCATGATGGAACTTAGGACTCGCTAATGCATGTGCTTCACGAGTCTTTGAAAATCATTATTCGTGAATGGATGATAGCTTACATGAAAATCATTACTTGACTCGGGGAAAACATTTTGACGGAGTTTACTTATTCAGTACGCTACATGCAAATAACCAAGACCATGACGGTTATGTTATTTCTCAGAGTATATAGGTTGTTTACTCAATGTTCACATTTGACGGAGTTTAATAAGCAAGCCTACACATATTCGTCAGAATCGGTTTGAGCACTATTTTGTCTTGTGCTTTGTATTCTCATTCCCTTGGCTACCTTTCCGTTCGTAAGGCTGGAATGTCGGAACGGAGAGGTATCCTACTGCTTAACTGCATGTGTTAGTGGGCATACGACGACGTTGTTGGGAGTTGAACGCTATGCGTTGATCGACCCGGCCGTCAAATGTTGTGTACTTGCGAGGTGGTGTTATTTGCATGTAGCGTACCGCATGTTATGGGCTTGAGCTCGTTTTCCGCCTCTTTCGGTGAATTGACTACCGGAATGTTGGTACCTTTCGCGTTTTCCCTTTGTAAACCGATCTTGGTGCGAACGTGATCGCATATCGAATCGGCAATTGTGATTCCGCGAATCTGGCCTGAGGTTTAGATAGTATGAGCCTTATCGTTCCTACCGAGAAATGTGTCTACTAGGCGCAATGTAAGCCTCGCGTATTAGTTCAGGGAAAATGTTTCCCGTGGATGCCTTTTAGTCATACTTGCCACGTACACCTGCATTTTACAAGAAATCAACTTAAGATCTAATCTATTTTCCTTTTCCTTAATAACGTTCTTGTGACAAACCCGCCCTCGCGAATGCGGAAAGATAAAACATACAAGCATGTGAAAAGATATGCGGAAATACGGTATTTTAAAAAAACCTTTAAACATGCAAGTTATATAACACGAGGAGTGTCAAAATATTACAACTAAGTAAGGAAATACAACCAAGAGACGGGGTCTCTTAAAATGTTAGCAAAGAACAAGTGATTAGCAAACTAGCTAAATAACGTCTAGAGGTGAAAACTTCCAGGGACAACGCCCGCTAGCTCACACCCGAACCCCAAAATATCATATCCAAAAAGTCATCCATTGCAAGCACCCTGTTCATCCATGAAAAACATGAATGCCACAGTCAGTGGGGAGTAACTCCGGGTTCTCCCAGCCATATCACATCAAACGTACATATAAGGAAATGCGAAAGTAAAGTCATGCATATGTATATATCCATGTGAGTTGCGATAAGAATAGATAGGCAATTCTATAGATAATGATAAGATCATGTGGAAAACAAATTCGTAACCATCATATTATTCAAAGACTCGGGGAAGACACTCTTAGGCAACCGAATATGCTCACTAGGGCTTGCATCTCACCGTTAGCGGTATAAGATTGATAAGATTGAGACTCGACAGACAAACCAGTCAAGTCATGCGATGATCACAAAGAATCCAACATATTATCATCCATTCACGAACCAAGACTGTCTTATAGTCCCTGTATACATGAATGATTTTGATATGATTATTAAATAAGTAAACTCCGTCAAAATAACAGTGCTCAAAATAGTATGCATGTCTTTTGTATTTCCGAATGATTTTACTTTTGTATTTCCGTCGTCACCTTATAGTTCAGTACGCATTATTGTGATATAGCATATATAGTCTTTGAATAACATTAACATATTAAATCCAACATATTATCATCCATTCACGAACCAACACCAGCTGACCATCTTCTAATCATTATTAATAGTCTAGTATATTGTGATATATGCTATATCACAATATGTTATTCTCAACTTAGCCATACTCCGTACGGATTATTGTGATATAGCATATATCACAATATACTTGAAAATGGCAGTTTAATATATGGACTAATAAATTTATTTATCGAATAAGTAAACTTAGAGTCCAACTCCGTCGTAAACTTCCATCATGTTATTCAAAGACTCGGGGAAGACACTCTTAGGATACTATATACTCACTAGGGCTTACATCTCACCGTTAGCGGCATATACTTGATAAGATAGAAACTCGACATATAAACCACGTCAATCATCTAATTCATGCAAGAGTCTAACTCAATGTTCATTTTGGACATTTTTATTAAAGTTATAAGATAACTAATAAATCAAAAATTTTGAGTTAAAATACGATTCTGACGAATATTTTTGGTGCATGTATACCTACTGATTTCAAAATGTTTGTGGTCAAAGTTCGTGATTTTAGGGATTAGTTTGCTATTTATTTTGATTTTTGGCGTTTAAACCGAGTTAACATGCATTTTATGAGTTAAAAGTTAACTAAAAATAGTTGCATATTGATTCTGGCCATGAAATTTTAATATGATCTCACATGCATGTCAACGAAAATTACGCAAATCGTTTACAAAACAGACCCGACAATCACCAAGCCACACGGCTCCTCTTCCTCTAATAGGGCTAGATATTTTGCTTTATTTTGATTACAATAACATAATATCTAGATATTTGATTTAATTAACTTAATATCTAATTAATTACCTTATTATAATGATAAAACCCGAGTCAATTCCGTAACAACAATTTCAAAACCCGACTCATTATTTTCCTCTATATTACACGGCACACACCACCCCATTACTCACCACTTATCTTTTCATTTTACACTAAATCAACTTAATACCTTTTTAATACTTTCTTTAATATAATCAAAATCGTTCTTGGTGTTCTTGAGCGTTCTTCATCGTTCTTGAGCAAAATCGTCACAAAACATTCGTTACTTGCTCAAATCCGTCCTAACTTATATTTCTAGAATCTCCTCTTCGCTCTCCATCTTCAAGTACGGTTTATTTTCAATTTCGGCAAAATCGTTTTCAACACTTTAATTATGGAAAATCAAGTTTTTAATTCTAAAAATGTTTTTCTTGTCATTTCTTATAGGGGAAGATTTTGAAGACGAGTTTGGTGACTCGTATATTTTAGGAGAAGATTAGAAGACGGGTTTCTTATTTTTATTTACTTCTTATTTTGGTGCTAATTGATTTTGCTAGCTAAGGTAACAATTCCGATTTACTCGACGAAATAATGTCACATACCTTACGTTTTTGTTCATGTTATTGTTATTTATGGTTTTTAGTAGTAACATGATAAGTAGTTTTGATTTTCATGTTGTATGGAATTTTTAATATGTTAGTGTTCTTGACATATTTAGATGATTTATTTATAACCATGATTTTTGTATGATTGATGGTTAAATTGGTTGTTAAAAATGGATGTTGTTAATTAAAAACATGTTAGAATTAATTTGGAATGGTGGTTGTTAGAACCGTGTAAAGTGGCCGGAAAAACCAGCCCAAACCAGGCCGGTTCAGGCCGGTTCAGGCCCGGTCCAGGCCGGTCTGGATTGGTCAGGATTTGGTCCGTGGGTTTTGTGTCGATGTTTGATTGTTTTGTTGTTGTTTTGACGGGTTTTAAATATGTTAAGCATGCGGGAAAATATTAAGAAACGGTTTTAGAATTTTAGTCAAAACAGCCCAAACCAGGCCCGTGGGCCCAGTCCAGGTCCGGTTTGATCTCGGCCCAAAATCAGCCCGTGGGTCCCTCTTTGGACTTGTGACGGGTTTTGAGTTTAGTGTTAATTTATCGTGTTTTGTAATATTTAGCAAGTGGGAAATTGTAATAAGTAAATTATTTAATTAAAAGTATTTTTCATAATATTATAATTCCTCACATGTTAGAAATTATAATACGAGATTATAGTTTAATTTGATGTCCTTTAAGTCAAACGGGTTTTCGTAATATTTAATAATTCACATGTTAGAAGTTTTAATAAAATAAGCATGAATTGAATATGATGATTTTATGTTGAAGTCTATGTGGTAAAGACTCTGTTTCTAGCCGGTTTGACCAAACGGGTTTGGTCAAACTAAGATCTAGTCAGCCCCGTTTTGAATGATGACCCGTCGCGGGACTCGGGTCGGGGATTTGTCTTCAAGTAAGGTTGTATTTAATTAATGAATTAGCCTTAGTAGAGATGAGGCGATATGATATTTGATTATGATTTATATGCAATTAGTCACATGTTAGGAAGTTCTTTCCGTGACTGTTTGATTGTATGATATATGTCGTGTTGACTAAGTACCCATAGAGAATTATGAGTATATGGCGTCTTGACTATTCTAATTCTAAATGAGTAGCTTGGACCATGACATTGATAGGCTTTACTGTCTTTAACGAGTATATGTTCACCTGATGATAGCTTTTGTGTCACGGCTTGGTGGGTTTATATCCAAGTCGGGGCATGGCTGCCTAATCCACTTTGGGAATGGAGCCCGCTTAAGTACTAGCCATCTCTGCTTAGGGGGTCGCCTAGTAGAGTTTCTCGTGTACGGTTATGTCATGAGACGGGGAATGGAATAGCTGTTGTCGCTAGGTCTGATCAGTCTAGGACTAGGATGTTTTCCTACCTTGTGGTATAGCCTCGAGTTACAGAAGTCGACTATTGACTGTGCTAAGAACTTATGCCTGTTTCTAGACGTATTGGTCTTTCATGTTTGATGATTCTATGAATCGTAGAAGGTGAGATGCAAGCGGGCTACGGTTGATAGAGTTTGGATTACCGGTTGTTAACTGATTCACATGATAGCTTGCATGAGTAGCTTAGCCTTCATATGCTAGGTTATATGTAGTTAGATTGTTTCATAATGAAAAGCATACGTATATGTTAAGGTTTTGTATTTTCCATATACATCTCTTTTATGTTATTCATGTTTTATTAAACTCGACATTTCGTGGCTGGGAGAACTCGGAGTTACTCCCCACTAACTGTGGCTTCCGTGTTTATATTTAATGCGGTTGGAAGGTTTGTGATGCATACTTGGGTACATTGACGAGCTAGCGAGTGAAGTATTACCTTGGACCTATATTCGGTTCTTAGGATTGTATTATTTAATACACTCTTTTATTTTCGTATTTATTAGGGAGATATGTCTCCCGTTTTAGATACTTCTTATGTATAATATTATTTCCTTTTTGTTGAACCTTTTTCCTTTAAGACACCTTGTGATTGATGAATATATTTAATGGTAGGTTCCGGTTTTAAAATTTACCGATTTTCACTAAAGTGAACCTATTAAAAACGTATTCTCATCTTTTATTTATTTAAATTACTTGTTTATCTTTCCGCAAATTCGAGGGTGTCACAACTACTAGACACGACAATATTTGACGTTGTCAGGAGTACCTAGAGGGACCTGAGGTAGAGCCTAGTGAGGTTATGATAGAACCGATTTAGGCTTGAGTCTGGTGATCTGGACGGTTATGCACATCCAGCCTCAACCCTTGGAGGATAATCAAAGGCAGCAAATATTCAGGACTAGGTGTACCATAAAGAGAAGGGTTTGTAACATGATAATTGATGGGGGGAAGCTGTACTAATGTAGCTTCTACAACTTTTGTGGATAAGTTGTCCTTAAAAACACAGGAACACCCCCACCCTTACAAAATGAGATGGTTGAACAAGGGAGTGGAAGTGAGGGTTGATAGACAATGTGTTGTGCCTTTCTCTATTGGCAAGGGGTATGTTGATGAAGCCTTATGTGATGTTCTACCTATAGATGCCTGCCACCTTTTGTTAGGCAGACCATGGGAATTTGATAGAGATTCTGTGCACCACGGGAGAGACAACACTTATGTCTTCAGGTTTGGTAACAAGAAGATCATCTTGGCTCCTTTACCTCCCACTGTTAAGGGAAACACTCCTACCAATGATGTATCCAAGGAGGTCCTGTTGTTGAGTGAAGCTGAGGTTGTTCAAGAGTTCATGGGTGATGAGCCTGTGTTTATCATCCTGACAATTGAAGTCCTACTCCCCCAAGGAAACATTCCAGCTAAAGTTCAGCAAGTACTGAGAGCCTTTGGAGATGTGTTTCCTGCTGAACTGCCTAGTGGGTTGCCCCCACTCAGGGGAATAGAACACCATATTGATCTCATTCCTGGAGCAATGCTACCCAACAAGCCTTCCTACAGGAGTGCTCCAAATGCAACTCAGGAACTACAAGCTAAAGTGAGTGAGCTTCTCAACAAGGGGTTTATAAAGGAGTCCCTCAGCCCCTGTGCAATTCCCGCCTTGCTAGTCCTCAAGAAGGATGGATCTCGGAGGATGTGCATAGACAGTAGGGCTATCAACAATATCACCATCAAATACAGGTTCCCTATACCAAGATTGGATGATATCTTGGATGAACAGAGTGGAGCATAGGTCTTCTCTAAGATTTATTTAAGACAAGGGTACCACCAGGTGAGGATCATGGCTGGGGATGAGTGGAAGACAGCCTTTAAAACCAAGCATGGCTTGTATGAATGGTTGGTAATGCCCTTTGGTTTGTCTAATGCCCCAAGCACATTTATGAGGTTGATGACTAAGGTGCTTAAACCCTACTTGGTAAAATTCATTGTTGTCTATTTTGATGACATCTTGGTATACAATCCTTCACCAGAAGAGCACCTCCAGCACTTGAAATTGATATTTGATGTTCTAAGAAAAAAAATAAGCTATTTGGCAAAATGGAGAAGTGTACTTTTATACGGGATGAGGTTCGAATCCTAGGATTTATTATATACAAGGAAGGGGTTTTTTTTATCAAGACAAGGTGAAGGCAATTAGGGAGTGGCGAGTCTGTAAGACTATAACTAAGGTGAGGAGTTTTCATGAGTTGGCCTCCTTTTACAGAAGGTTCATTAAGGGGTTCAGTTCCATCTTGGCTCCCTTGACTGAGTGTATGAGAAAGGGAGAATTTAGATGAAATGACAAGGTTGAGAGATCTTTCAACATCATCAAGGACTTCTTGTGTGAGTCACCTGTCCTAGTTCTCCCTCACTTCAGCAAGCTATTTGAATTGGAGTGTGATGCCAGTGGAATAGGCATTGGTGCTGTCTCGATACAAGAACAAAAGCATGTGGCATACTTTAGTGAAAAGTTGAGTTGTGCTAAGCTTAACTATTCAACATATGACAAGGAGTTATATGCAATAGTCTGAGCTTTGAATCACTCAGGTCATTATCTGAAGCCCAAGCCTTTTGTTTTGCACTGTGATCATCAAGCACTTAAGTATATCAATGGGCAGCACAAGTTGAATTCTAGGCATGCTAAATGGGTAGATTTCTTGCAGTCCTTCTCATTTTCCAGCACGTACATTGAAGGCAAGAACAATGTAGTGGCAGATGCCCTGTCAAGGAGAACAATGATGCTAACATTCATGGAGAAAAGGGTACTTGGGTTTGAGCACATGAAGGAGTTGTACAAGGAGGACTGGTTGACATATCTAGAGGGCAATCTTAATAGTGGGAATAGAAACTTGGTACAGGAAACGTTCTTGTTCATAGGGAAAAGGCTGTGTGTACCTAGGGGTCCTTACATGGGATTTGTAATAACCCGAAAAGTATCCTATTTTTCTAGTAAAAATATTTTTACGGATATTTTTCAGCATATTTAAGTTTTAAATTGGAATTTATTGTTCCCAGTTGAATTTGGAATTTCCGAGTTCGTATTTGGAATTTCTGCGAGATTCCATGAGAATCCCGTTTTTAAGTCAACTTTGACTTTCGTTGACTTTTTCCGACTCACCTCGTAAATTTAAAGACCGAAATTATATTTGAAAAATAATAAATTTAATTTATTTTTATTAAGATTTATTTGAATTTATGATAATTTAATATAATTATTTTGAATTTATTCGGAATTTAAGAGAAGGTTTTACGGTTTTAAACCGAACATCATTTAACTATTCCCGAGTCATCTTAAATCCCGAAACAAACCCGAACCTCGACTTTGGCATGAGTCACACGCCCCATGTCATCTTTTTCCACTCACTTTGGATATTTTCATTCTTTTGATTAAACTAATAATAATATCTTAGATATTTATAACTTTATCGATCCGTTAACTTAAATTACGCAAATCGTTTACAAAACAGACCCGATTACTACCAAATCACACGGCTCTTCTTCCTCTAATAGGACTAGATATTTTTCTTTCTTTTCATTACAATAACATAATATCTAGATATTTGGTTTAATTAACTTAATATCTAATTATATCTAATTAATTACCTTAATTAATTATAAAACCCGAGTCAATTCCGTAACAACAATTTCAAAACCCGACTCCATATCTCCTCTATATGTACACGGCCCAATCACCCACCATTACTCACTAACTACTTTTTCATTTTACAATAATTCAACTTAAGATCTAATTAATACTTTCTTTAATCGTTCTTCATCGTTCTTCGTCGTTCTTCATCGTTCTTCGTCGTTATTGAGCAAAATCGTCATAAAACCTTCATTTCTTATTCAAATCCGTCCTAACTTATATTTCTAGAATCTCCTCTTCGCTCTCCATCTTCAAGTACGGTTTATTTTCAATTCCGACAAAATCGTTTTCAACACTTTAATTATGGAAAATAAAGTTTTAATTCTAACAATATTATTCTTGTCATTTCTTATAGGGGAAGATTTTGAAGACGAGTTTGGTGACTCGTATATTTTAGGAGAAGACTAGTAGACGGGTTTCTTATTTCTTTAGTTCTTATTTTGGGTGCTAATTGATTTTGTGCTAGCTAAGGTAACGATTCCGAGTTACTCGACGAATTTATGTTACATATCTTTTGTTTTAGTTCATGTTATTATGATTTACGGTTTTTAATTAGTAACATGATAAGTTGTTATTTTTATTATGTTGTATGAATTTTTGATATGTTTAGTGTTCTTGATAAATTTGGATGATGGTTCATAATCATGATTTTGTATGAATGATGGTTGAATTGGTTGTTAAATTGGTTGTTGTTAATTAGAATCATGTTAGAAATAAATTGGTATGGTGGTTTGTGGTGGCCGAATTGGGTGGCTGGAAAAACCAGCCCAAACCAGGCCGGTTCAGGCCGGTTCAGGCCCGGTCCAGGCCGGTCTGGAATGGTCCGGGAATCGTCCTTTGGGTTTGTGTCGATACTTGAGTGTTTTGTTGTTGTTTTGACGGGTTTTAAATATGTTAAGCATGCGGGAAATATTAAGAAACGGTTTTAAAAATGTCGTCTCAAAACAGGCCCAAACCAGGCCCGTGGGCCCAGTCCAGGCTCGTGTTAGGTCCGGCCCAAATCAGCCCATGAGTCACCTTTTTAGTCTTGTGACGGGTTTTGAGTTTAGTGTTAATTTATCGTGTTTTGTAATATTTAGCAAGTGGGAAATTTTAATAAGTAAATTATTTAATTAAAAGTATTTTTCATAATATTATAATTCCTCACATGTTAGAAATTATAATACGAGATTATAGTTTAAATTTGATATCCTTTAAGTCATGCGGGTTTTCGTAAGATTTAATATTTCACATGTTAGAAGTTGTAATAAAATAAACATGTAATGAATATGATGATTTTTATGTTCAAGTCTAATTGGTAAAGACTCTGTTTCTAGCCGGTTTGACCAAACGGGTTTGGTCAAACTAAGATCTAGTCAGCCTCGTTTTGACTGATGACCCGTCGCGGGACTCGGGTCGGGGATTTGTCTTCAAGTAAGGTTGTATTTAATTAATGAATTAGCCTTAGTAGATAGGAGGCGATATGATATTTGATTATGATTTATATGCAATTAGTCACATGATAGGAATTTGTTTCCGTGACGGTTTGATTGTATGATATATGTCGTGTTGACTAAGTACCCATAGAGAATTACGAGTATATGGCGTCTTGACCATTCTAATTCTAAATGAGTATCTTGGATCATGACATTGATAGGCCTTACTGTCTTTAACGAGTATATGTTCACCGTCGATAGCTTTTGTGTCTCGGCTTGGTGGGTTTATATCCAAGTCAGGGCATGGTTGCCTAATAGTTCCACTTTGGGAATGGAGCCAGCTTAAGTACTAGCCAACTCTGTCTAGGGGGTCGCCTAGTAGAGATTCTTGTGTACTTTTGGTCATGAGACGGGGAATGGAATAGTTGTTGTCGCTAGGTCTGATCAGTCTAGGACTAGGATGTTTTCCTACCTTGTGGTATAGCCTCGAGTTACAGTCGACTATTGGCCGTGCTAGGAACTTATGCCTGTTTGTAGAAGTATTGGTCTTTCATGTTTGTATGATTCTATGAATCTTAGAAGGTGAGATGCAAGCCGGCTAAGGTTGATAGAGTTTGGATTACCGGTTGTTAACTGATTCACATGATATTATGTTTGATTAGGGTTTGAGTGTATCATGGCCATGTTAAAGGTAACCTCTGTGCTAGCATACCAGCTTCCCTACCTCGTATTATAGATTGTTAACGGTTTCACATGATAGCTTTCATTTGCTAGGTTATATGTTAGTTAATTGTTTCATAACATGAAAAGCATATCGGATATGTTAAGTTTTGTATTTTCCATATACATCTCTTTTATGTTATTCATGTTTTATTAAACTCGACATTTCGTGGCTGGGAGAACTCGGAGTTACTCCCCACTGACTGTGGCTTCCGTGTTTATATTTAATGCGGTTGGCAGGTTTGTGATGCATACTTCGGTACATTGACGAGCTAGCGAGCGAAGTATTTACCTTGGACCTATATTCGGTTCTTTAGGATTGTATATTATTATACACTCTTTTATTTCGTATTTATACGGGAGATATGTCTCCCGTTTTGGATAATTTTTATGTATAATATTATTTCCTTTTTTGTTATGAACCGTTTTCTTTAAGACACCTTTGTTATGATGAATATATTTATTAGTAGGTTCCGGTTTTAAAATTTACCGATTTTCACTAAAGTGAACCTATTAGAAACGTATTCTCATCTTTTATGTAGTTAAATTATTTTTTTTCTTTCCGCAAATTTGAGGGTGTCACAACTTTCTCAAGGCTCTTCTTCAATCATTTTCAAATCACTTCTTCCTCTATAAATAGAGAGCACACCTCTCTCATTTCTTCAAGACTTTCCAGAGAAATCAAACTTATTTCATTGCAAATTTTCTTCAAAGTTTTTAAGCTTTTAATCTTTGCAAAATTTCTTCAAAGTCTTCAAAAGTCATAGACATGACAACTGTTGCGTTAAGTATTGTATTCTTCTATCTAGAATAGTTAGATCTTAATGAATTCGCCTTCGTTCTTTCCACAAGAACAAAATCAGGGAATTTGATCTTGTAACTTTCTTAGATGAAGAGTCGAGTTTGAGACGGAGTAGTCTTGAACTCATTTCGCAACCGGAGTATGTTGTTGGTCCTTTTTATTGTATGGGTCTTAAGTAGTCGGAGTAGATTACTTAATTGAATCAATAAGAAGAAGATTGGACGTAGGCCTTTCAAAATGGCTGAACCAATTCAAAACTCCTGTGTTATTTTTCTTGTTTGTTTAATTTCCGCTGCACTTTTCTATACTTGTTTGTTTCGCATTGCTGTCTAGTGCAACAGTCTCGGATACTGTTACTCTCGTGTTGTAGCCTTTACTTCATCTGCTAAAACGAACAAGTAACAATCAGACTCACTGTGACATTCACCTTACAGCAACTTTATAATTTAGCTATACACTCTTGATAACCTTGTTCATTCAGTGTATCCATTTGTTCTTCTTAACAACGATCAACTTTCTTTAAACAATAAAGATACAGTTGAAAATTTTAAAGTGGTACCTAATTCACCCCCTCCCTTTCTTAGGTAATTGGAATCCAAACCCTTCAGGTATGTTCTCAATCTTAGAACAACCGTGTCTTATTCTATTTGATACTGGTGCTTCTATGTCCTTTGTGTCTTCAACTTATGTTGATAAATTATCTATCGAGCCTACTTCTAGTGAGGATACTCCTATATTCTTACCATCCGGAGAAATTATCTCATGTTCTACTCTTTACCCTAATGTCCCAATCTCTATTGCGGGTACTATCTTTCCCGCTAATCTCCTTAAGTTTCCTCTAGGAGAGTATGATGTAATTCTAGGTATTGATTGGTTAGCTGTACCATGCTACATTCGAGTGTAGAGTTCAAAAGATTTATTTAAAGAGTCCTTTTTGATTTAGAATAACCTATAAGGGATCTCATTCCCGAATGGGTGTGCAATTGATTTCTGCAATGAAGTTGGTGAGTATGGTAAGAAAGGGTCACCAAGCAAACTTGTGTATTGTGACTTCTACAACTACCTCCTTACCAAAGATTAAAGATGTATCTATAGTATGTGACTTTGTTGATGTATTCCCTGAAGACTTGCCCGAGATCCCTCCCGAGCGTGATGTTGAGTTTTCCATTGATCTTGTGCCCGGATCTGGACCCATAGCTAAAGCTCCTTACCGCATGGCTCCAACCGAATTGAAAGAGTTAAGGAAGCAACTTGATGATATAATTGAAAAAGGTTTCATTCGACCGAGTGCCTCGCCTTGGGGTGATCCCGTTCTTTTTGTAAAGAAGAAAGATGGTTCAATGAGACTTTTTATTGACTACCGTGAGTTGAACCGAATTACAATCAAGAATAAGTATCCTTTGCCAAGAATTGAAGATTTGTTCGATCAACTAAAGGGTGCTTCTACTTTTTCTAAGATTGGTTTGAGATCCGGATATCACCAAATTCCCGTTCGTGATGCCGATATACCAAAGACCGCTTTTAGTACAAGATATGGTCACTTTGAGTTCAAGGTGATGCCATTTGGATTGACTAATTCTCCCGCTATTTTTATGGATCAAATGAACCGCACCTTTAGTGAATATCTTGAAAAGTGTGTGGTAGTTTTCATTGAAGACATCCTTATTTTCTCAAAGACCGAAGAAGAGCATGCTTTTCATCTTAGGACCATTTTGAGTGTTCTTCGTCGTCAAAAATGGTTTGCCAAATTCTCCAAGTGTGAATTTTGGTTACCTAGAATGTTCTTTCTTGGGCATGTAATTTCTAAAGAAGGTGTGATGGTAGACCCTTCTAAGATTGAAGCTGTGGTTGATTAGAAGAGTCCAACCGATGTTAGAGAAGTCCGAAGTTTCCTTGGTTTAGCTGGTTACTACCGTAGATTTGTCAATGATTTCTCAAAGCTTTCTAGACCGATGACACAATTGTTGAAGAAAGAAACCAAGTTCGTATGGAATGAAGCTTGTGAAGGCTCTTTTCAAGAATTAAAGAAAAGGTTGACTACCGCCCCGATGTTGACTTTACCTGAAGATGGTGTAGACTTTGATGTCTATTGTGATGCTTCAAAGATGGGATTGAGTTGTGTACTTATGAAAAGTAGGAAAGTAGTTGCTTATGCCTCGAGACAGTTGAGATTCATGAAGAGAACTACCTACGCATGATCTGGAATTAGCCGTCGTGGTTCATGCCTTGAAAGTGTGGAGACACTATCTTATTAATGTTCATTGTCGCATATTTACCGACCACAAGAGTTTGAAGTACATATTTACTCAAAAGGAGTTGAATATGAGACAACGAAGAGGGTTGGAATTGGTGAATGACTATGATTTTGAATTGCTATACCATGAAGGAAAGGCCAATGTTGTTGCTGATGCTCTTAGTAGGAAATCTTCTCATGCCTTGAATGCTATGTGGGTGTTACCCGATGATCTTTGTACCGAGTTTCGAAAGTCGAAGTTGGAATTCGTGGAACGTGTGTTGGAGTAGGTGTCCTCCACAATAGTGCGCCACATAATAAATCTCATTAAGGAATATAATTGGGATATTTATTGACTATATATATATGATTAGTCAGTTGATTAACGTAAATCAATAACGGTTGGCTGACTAGAGTTTGACGTTATTGTCGTATGACGGCGGTGATCAACTGATCTCTTTCGGTCACACCTATAGGATGAAATCCAAATAGTAACTAATTATTTGTATATGATACATTTGATTAGTCCAATACATATATTTGATATGTACGAGAGTTTTGAGATAGAGGTAATTAGTTAATTATATTTACAAGGAGTTGTAAAATAAATTAACTAAGCATTGTGGGACCCATTATATATTGATATAATGGTAAAATATCACTTAAAATTTTAAGTACATATTATTTATTTATTTGTGTCATATAATTGTTATATGATCATATTAACACTTAATTATATAAGATAATTAAGCATATGATTAATAAGTAATTGTGGAACAAATACCAAAAATCAAAATACACCAAATAAGGCCTCACATGGCCGGTCAAGTAAGTAGTGGTGAGGTGATGATGGTTGCTTTTGTTCATGCTCACAAGTCACATGTGATTATGACATGAATAGTAACCTAAAATCATTTCATTCAACACTACACTCTACCACTTTGCATGTGAATTAAAATAAGCAAAATAAGTCCCTTGTGAGGCTTACCATGACCGGCCATATTGCCTATAAAAGGGCAATATGGTTGTTCACTTTATTTGTTTATTCTTGCTTATTTTCTCATACATCTCTCAAAAACTCATCTTCTCACTAAAACTCTCATAATACTAATATTTACTAAGTATTACTAGTGTAGTAATATATACTAATATTAGTAGCATAATATCTATCTTATTATCTAGTTAATAATGAGAATAGATTATTTGGTATCATCTTGGTGCAACTTGAAGGAGGTCTTCTAATTTGGAGATTGTTCTTGTTCATCCATATTTATAGCTCAAGAACAACAAGAAAGAGTTCTTATTGTGCACATTTTATTTCCATTTCAATGTGAGGAAATTTCTTCTTTTATATAAATGTCTTTATTTTTGCATGCATGTTACATAGCTCATTAAATACTAAAATAACAAGTAATTTAGTAACTAATTAGAGGAGTCTAATTAAGGTCTATGGACTTTCATGTGCTATGAGAGCTAGCTTGTAGCATGCATGTTCATTTTGGAGAATTTTTAGTAAAGTTATAGGATAACTAATAAATCAAAAATTTGAGTTAAAATATGATTCTGACGAAACCTTTTGGTGCATGTATTATGTATACCTACTGACTTTAAAATGTTTGCGGCCAAGTTTAGTGATTTTAGGGATTTATTTGCTATTTATTTTGATTTTTTGCTTTTAAACCGAGTTAATATGCATATTTGATGTTAAAAGTTAACTAAAAATAGTTGCATATTGCTTCTGACCATGAAATTTTAATATGATCTCACATGCATGTCTTACATATCGTATGTACAATTTCGTGACTTTTAATTAAGTATTGCATGTTAATTGATTTTTATACGATAAAAATCGATAATATGAGATTATAATGTTCATAAAAATGAAACGTCATTTTATGTACTTGAAAATTTTTGGTACATTTTAAATTCTTATGTTGGTCTTCTTGGTGAAATATAATAATTTGTTTCACTATTTTACTATAGTTAATGATTTTTATTTTATAAAACCATTAAATTCAAAGTTATTTGTTCATAATACTAATTTAAATTTTTTGGGCAAATATTTTTTTTTTTGATTTCCTGGAAATGTTCCCGAATGTACAAAATTTTTGGTTTCAAATTTTTATGATGTTTATATTTTATTTTGTGTTTATTTCATAATTGTTATGATTAAACTGTTATATTTAGCAAATGAAATCTAATCGATCTAATTAATGACCAACAAAATTAGTACGGACTAATTTTGAGTTCTAAAACAGTTTAGTTAATTAGTTTGAATTTAAATGAGATTTAAATTATGATGTTGATTTTTAATGGTTAAAAATCAATAAATCCTGTAAAATCGAGCTACAATGAGCATGAATGTGTTTAGGGCGATTTTGGCATGAATTTTGCAGCAATTTATTTTATTTTTGGTTGAATGAATGAATGTCATTTATTTTATAATTTATGCAAATTTTGTACCTAGTATGGCCTAATCATTTTTAATCGTTATTACCCGTAATGTAAGCGAATAACGGTTTGGTTGTAATTTTTTTGCGATCTCGTATCGCCGGTTTGTAATAATTAATAACTTTATTTTATAAAACAAATGTATAATAGAAATTTGTATATTTGTATATTTGTAATTTTTTTTATGAAAACCGGTGACTCCCTTAAGACGGTGCCATTTTTGGAAGGCATCCCAAGTGAAGAGGCAAGGGACAAAGGAGTTGGTTTCCGAATTTGTAATTATCTAGTTAATTTGATTAGCTAGGTGGCCATACTACGATTTTTCGTTGCTTGGTTGTTTGCTTTATTTCCGCTCATGCCAAAATCATAACACATGCATTTTATTTTCCGTTATTGTCAATGCAACGTTATTCACAATTCACCGACTTAGTTCACTTGTAGGGAATTAATAACTAAATTGACAAGATCTCTCACATATTTTAAAAAAAAAAAATTGAGATTAGCCTTACCAATTAGTAACACCTATGAATCCCGTGTTCATTAGAGCTACCACGCTCGTGGGTCCCTTTTTACCTCAGGTAAGTAGGGTGATACGATCACAAGCTAAAATTGGATTAGACTTGATCAACGAGATAAGCGTTATCTTGGGACTAGGAGATGGATTTAGTTGAATTCCGTCAACCAAGAGTTCTAAGGTTAGAATTAGTCAAGTAATGACTTACCATTTTTAGATAAAGGTAGCATACGATGACTATTTTTATTTAAAGATGGGTCTTGGAATCATTTATATAATTTAGTGAGAGGTCATTATATAAATGCTAAACTTGATAAAATGTTTTTCAAGTAAATTAACAATGAATGTTTATATATTTCTTTTTGTTGTAGTAACCATATTCGCACAATGTCAACTTCATCAAACAACGCAACCTTGGGTAAGGACTCATGGTTGAGATCCGAATATGACCTTTTTTTGAAGGTTGCCAATGACGTCAAGAATGTTTTGATTTGGTCAATCTCACCCAAACTCAAACTCCAATTGATATCTCTCGATGCATATGCGATATTCACGAGGATAACGTCAATGTTTTTGCAAGCCCCTCAAATTCTCCAATATGAGGCGGCTACGAAATTCTTTGACACTACGCTTCAAAGGGGCCAAAAATTTGGCCCACACGTGCTCAAAATGGTAAACATGCCGACACCTTAGAGCGTCTAGGGTGCAAAATTCCAAAGCAGTTAGTGGTGGGTAAAATTCTTCATTCACTCACACCTAAGTTCACCCAATTTAGGGTGAACTATAACATGAATGGCATGGAAAAGAGTTTCCATGAACTCCATGCACTCCTCACCCAAGCGGAGAGGGACATAGAGGCTAGTGGGAGTGAACCCAAGGACGTTCTTTCAATGAAAATGAAGAACATGAACCTGGGGGTGAAAAAGGACAAAGAAAAGGGTAAGACTCTTTTCAAGAAAGTCGGCAAGGGAAAGGGGAAGGTCTTTTATAAGCCCAAGCCCAAAGTCAACAAACACGCGGAGGCGGATCACTATTATTGTAATGGCAAAGGGCATTGGAAACGCAATTTCCCCAAATACTTGAAAGACAAGAAGGACGGTTGTGTGACAACGTCAGGTAAAATTCTTTCATCACTCTATATGATAAATATTAACTTTGCTAGTACATCGTCTTGGGTATTTGATACCGGTTGTGGTTCTCACCTTTGTAATCATGTACAGGAGCTGAAGGACGCGCAAGCACTAGCCAAGGGTGACGTGGACCTGCGCAAAGGAAATGGAGCTAAGGTAGCCGCAGTGTCCGTGGGCACCTACGTTCTTCTTTTGCCGAATGGTTTAGAGTTGTATTTAAATAATTGCTATTATGTACCAACTCTTACCAAGAACGTTATCTCCATTTCAATGTTAGACATGGAAGGTTTTTCATTTTGTATTAAGAACAATCGTTGTACTTTTTCATTTAATGAAATGGTTTATGGCGAGGCCATTTCTATTGTAGGTATTTATGTTCTAGATATTGCAAAAGAGGTCTATCATGTAGAAAATAAGAAGCTCAAAACAGGTGAACCTAATCAATCATAACTTTGGCATTGTCGTTTAGGGCACATAAACGAACGACGCATAAAGAGACTTGTTTCATCTAAAGTACTCAAACCATTCGATTACGAATCTTATGGTGTATGCGAATCTTGTCTTCTAGGCAAGATGACTCATGCTCCTTTTACGAGAAAAGTGCAGCAGAAGCTCACCCAAGGGGCCTTGATGATCAAGCCACAAGCCAGACAAGCCTGACCACAAGACCCCCTCAGATTGAAGCTCGAAACCACAAGGTCCAAACATCAGGCCATGTCAAGCCAACTTCAAGCCAAACCAAGCCAAGACAAAGGAGAAGACATTCCAGGGATCACCAAGTCATGCCAAGGTCCAAATCAGTCCACAAACCACACACAAGCCAGGAACAATGCATGTCAGAGCCCAGCAGACCAGTTAGCAAACCAAGCACCAAGGAGGTACACCAGAGCATCCCAGCCACCCCCACCATGGTCTACCATCAAGCCAACTGATTAATCAACAAGTTTGTCCAGGAGAGTCCCCTTAGAAGTCTAGCAAAATCTCAAGTTACAAGCAGTCCAAACCAGAGTCCAATGAACCTTATAGCAGGGAAAGTACAAGTCCAGCTGTGGGTTCTTTTTGTTTAAGTCAACTTGTCCTTATCCAAGGCAGGTTTATCTAAGATCAAATAAGAGTTAAGGAGTCCCAAGGAGCAGCAAAACACCCAGAGCAAAGCAGCAAGACAACAAGAACAACAGTTTCCCATTTCAGGAAAAATCCAAAAACTGCTTTATTGCTTTTTGCATCAGTCTGTTTTGTGTCTTTGTGTCTGTACTAGCTAGTTGTTAAACTCGTCCTCTTGTGAGGCCCTTAATTAGTTATCTGTTGTAGTAGTTCAAGCCTAAAGCTAACCTTTAGATGGACTTTACATCCAAAGGATCACATTGGATCAGCCTCCCTATATAAGGAGGGTCTTATGTATTGTTTTAAGTAGACTTTTATGAATGAATTAAACTTGAGAAATCTCTCAAATATTTCAAACTTGTGCTAAGAGCTGTAGTTTGAGTCAAGCCTGATACATCTTCAAGGTGTCTGATCAGTGTCTTGCTTTGTGAGTCAAGATTAAGTCTGTGCTTTGCTGTGACTAGCTTGCTTGTTGTTGAGTCTAAGTCTAGGGTGTTTGTGCATTGTTGTAATACTCTAAACCTGTCTCAAACCCAGTCTTTTAGTCCTTTCTCTTTTGCCATGCTTTAGGGGAAGTTCTCTAAGTCATATCCTTGAGTTTTCAGTTGATACAAGCCACTCTCTCTAAAACAGCCTCCATTTCTGCTTGTTTTGCTATCAGTTTTAGTAAGCATAGTAAGGCATCCCCTAAACTCACAAGCCTTAGTAGTTTACAGTCCAAATTGGTTATCAGAGCTTTGGTTGAAAGTCCTAGTTAGTTCATTTTCCCTAACTACATTTAAAAACACAAAAAAACAACCCAATGAGTGAAGAGAGAATCACCAACCTAGAGACTATGGTGGAAGGTATAACCAGAACTGTTACATAACTCACAAGGGCTATGAATGAGGCTCTTGATGGCAATGTTGCCATGGGAGGAAGAGGCAGAGGACGTGGGAGAGGCCAAGGAGGAGGCAGAGGAAGGCCACCTGATGATGAAGAGTATCCAGATTCAGATGATTCATTAAGGAGCAGGGCTTCCATCCACAGGCACACAGACAAACATCTTAAGGTAGACATCCCTGAGTTTTCTGGTAGTCTTAATCCTGATGATTTGTTAGAATGGTTAAGAGAAGTAGAAAGAATCTTTGAGTGTAAAGGATATAATGATCCTAAGTCCTTTAAAGTAGCCATCCTTAAACTGAAGGGGTGTGCTTCTCTTTGGTATGAAACCATGAAAGGGTTAAGGGCTAGGGAAGGGAAAGAACCCATCAAGTCCTGGACTAAACTGAAAAAGAAACTGTTAGATAAGTTTGTTGCTAAGGATTACACCCAGGATCTGTTCATTAAGTTGTCTAAGTTGAAACAAGGAGATAAATATGTTGAATCCTATTTGAGAGAGTTTGAACAGCTCACCTTGCAGTGTGATATAAATGAGAAACCTGATCAAAGGATTGCTAGATACTTAGAGGGTCTAGATAAGAGCATTGCTAACAAGGTTAGGATGCAACCTCTGTGGTCATTTGATGATGTTGTTAACTTGTCTTTGAGAGTTGAAAAGATAGGAAAGGCTAAGTCTGTCACACCAAAACCTGTTAGGCCTTTTCAAACCAGACCTTACACTGGGGTGAGGACCATTGATACCCCCAGGACAGCACCCCCACCTACCTTAGACAAGGGAAAGGGCATCATGGGTCAGAAACCAAGCACTTCATTGACTGAGAACAGAATTAGGTGCTTCCAATGTCAGGGTTATGGACATTTCAGGAAGGATTGCCCTTCTAAGAAGACCTTAACTATAATTGACAACGTCAAATAATGTCGTGTCTAGTAGTAACTTTTAGAGTCTTTCATTCTACTTTTTACGGGTCATTAGCTTTGTTTTACGTTAATTTTAGTTTTTGTAATAGTGTTAGTATTTAGTATTTTAAGTCAAATTTAAGAGTCAAATCCCGAAAGTCAATAAAAGTCAAACCCGAAAACCCGAGACCCAAAAACCCGGAACTTGAAGTGGGCTAGCAAGGAATCATCAAGGTTTGAAGACCAAGCCAAATGGGTCAATGGAAGTCAAGGCAGGGTCAAATAATCATGGGGTCAACGAAAGTCAAGAAGAAAATAAAGGCAAAAATCTGGCGGTGCTCGACGCAGCCTGCGTCGTAGGACGCAGCCTGCGTCATCACGACGCAGCATGCGTCGTAGGACGCAGCCTGCGTCATCACGACGCAGCCTGCGTCGTAGGACGCAGCCTGCGTCGTAGGACGCAGCCTGCGTCATCTCTCAGCACGGGTTTTCTTCCTTTTCTCGTCTTGTCTTTTGGAAGCCCATCTTTCAAGGCCCCTAGGTTTGCAGACCAAGGGTATAAAAGAAGATTTCTGAAGAGAGGGAAGGGAATGAAGCATTCACCATACAACATCATATTTTCCTTAGCATTTCTCTCTTTTTGTTCTTCAAGTTTAGCTTTTGTAATGGGTTTTTCCTTAGAAATTGGTTGTATTATGAAGACTATGGGTAGCTAATCTCCTTTTACTTAGTGTAATTTGAACAAGTTCTTCCCTTTTAGCATTGTAAGACTCTTTAATCCTTCCTTCTCTATTTAATTTCATCTTCCTTTGTTTGATTTTCATTATTGAATGAATTGTTGTTAAGACCAACCATCTTAGTAATTGTTTGTTTGATTAAATTGCATTGTCTTAATGAATTTGGTTGATTTGTCTTGATATTTGTTGATGCAACTTGAAAGATTGTAACTTTGGTTTAAAAGTTAGAATCTTTTGAGTGGAATTTGGGTTTTTATGTATTTAGAACATGGTTTAATGTTTTAGTTCATGAATCTAGCATGCTTCTTTGGTTTTGTGCTTAAAGCTTGCATCTTTATTTATGCTTATGGTTTAATAAGTATAGGTTTAGTTGTATTGGGTCATTTATGGATGGTTTAATTCATGGTGGCTAATTCTTAGAAGTTTTTGCTATAGATAATTAGAGAAGGGAGGAAAGGAGGGATCTTTACTTTGTTAATTGTGGGGGAACTTGGGATAATTGCACTAAGTAGTTTTTCCTTATTTGAATCCTTGATTATTTAGTTGTTATTGGTGATTCTAGGATTGATAATCTTTTCTCATGAAAAACTTTCTCCCTATTTGTTACCTACATGTTTACCATTGTGAATATCATAGTTTGTAAGTAATTCTAGTCTTTGTTTCAATTAGTGTTTAATTTGTGGTTAGATTTATTAATTTGTTTAATCGGTTTTTAACAAGAGTCTAGAGTAGATTATTAGCATTCACCGCCTTCTCTTGGGTTCGATCCTTGTCTTACCCTTACTACCCTTTTACTTAGGATAGTTTGAGTCTAGATTTGGTTTTATAAATTGTTATTTGGCATAGCTAGTTTCCGGAATTAACGACCCCGAAAATAAGCTCGTCAATAATGGAGGTTGAGACTTGGGAAAAAGAAGGTCTAGTTGAGTATGAGAGGGATGACCCTGAGGTTGAAGAAGTGGTGAGTAAGGAAGAAGAGCCTAGTCCGGAGGCAATAGTGGCACTCCCTGATACAGGCCACAGTTTGGTTCTATGGAGGGTAATGCATTCACAACAGATACCTTTGGAGGAGGATCAAAGGTCCCTCATTTTCAGGAGCAGATGTACCATACAAGGGAGGGTTTGTAACCTTATCATAGATGGAGGTAGCTGTACCAATGTGGCCTCTGTCACTATGGTTGACAAGCTGAAGCTAAGCACTCAAGAACACCCTCATCCCTATAAGTTAAGATGGCTAAGTAAGGGAGCAGAGGTTAAGGTGGACAAGCAATGTATGGTTCCATTCTCCATTGGAAATGTGTACAAGGATGAAGTACTGTATGATGTGGTTCCAATGGATACCTGTCACTTATTATTAGGAAGGCCATGGGAGTTTGATAAGAGCTCCATACACCAAGGAAGAAGCAAGACCTATTCCTTCAAACATGGGAGCAGGAAAGTGATATTAGCCCTTTTGCCACCTCATCCGAAGAGTTATGGGAGTCCCAGTATGGCTGAAGACTTTAGTGGAGTCTTGTTCCTATCTGAATGAGCAATGGTCAAAGAGTATAGTGAGGAACAACCTGTATTGATGCTGCTGTCAAAGGAGGTTTAGGAAGGGGAGTCTAAGGTAATTCCTGCAGAAGTTAAACCCCTCATTGATCAATTCAAGGAAGTGTTCCCAGAGGAACTTCCTGATGGCTTACCCCCTTTGAGAGGAATTGAACATCAGATAGACCTTGTGCCAAGGTCTGTACTACCTAATAGACCATCATATAGATGTGATCCTAAGGCTACACAAGAGCTGCAGAAACAGGATGGAGAATTGATGAGTAAAGGGTTTGTAAGGGAGTCCTTAAGTCCATGTGTTGTGCTTGCATTACTGGTTCCTAAGAAGGATGGAACTTGGAGGATGTGCATAGATAGCAGGGCTATCAATAACATCACAGTCAAGTACAGGTTCCCTATACCTAGGCTTGATGACATGTTGGATGAGCTGAGTGGATCAAGGTTCTTTTCTATGAGTGGAAGGTACTTGGGGCATTTGACAGTCCAAAGGGCATGACAAGCCACTCATAGAGGCCATGCTTTGTTTTGAAAGCTGTCTTCCACTCATCTCCTTCCCTGATCCTCAATTGATGGTAGCCTTGCCTAGGGAGATTTGTGGTAGTATACTTTGATGATATTCTCATCTACAGCAATAGCAAGGATGATCATTTGAGGCATCTGGAGGCTATGTTTGAGACACTTAAGGAGAGTAAAATCTTTGGGAAGCTTGAGAAATGCACCTTTATGACTGAGGAAGTTAAGTTTCTAGGATATGTGGTGTCTGGTAGAGGCATTTCAGTGGATCTAGACAAGATCATTGATGTTCAGTCTTGGCCGGTTCCTAGGAACATCACAGAAGTAAGAGGGTTTCATGGCTTAACATCTTTCTACAGGAGGTTCATTAAGAACTTCAGCACCATTGCAGCACCCCTCACTGAATGTATGAAGAAAGGAGAGTTCACTTGGACTGAGAACGCCTTGCAGGCTTTCAAATACATAAAGAAACTCTTGTGCAGTGCACCTATCCTCAGGTTACCAGACTTTAATTGCCTATTTGAGGTTGAATGTGATGCAAGTGGAGTAGGAATTGGAGATGTCCTCATCCAAGAGAAGAAGCCTGTAGCCTATTTTAGTGAAAAGCTAAATGGTGCCAAGCTGAGCTATTCTACTTATGACAAGGCGTTTTATGCTCTTGTCAGGGCTCTAAGGCATTGGAGTCATTACCTGAAGCCCAAGCCTTTTGTCCTACACTCTGATCATGAGGCATTGAAGTACATAGGAGGCCAGCATAAGCTCAGTCACAGACATGCTAAATGGCTGGAGTTCCTCCAGTCATTTACCTTTTCTAGCAAATACAAAGAAGGGAAACAAAATGTTGTAGTTGATGCATTGTCTAGAAGATACACCCTGCTATCAACCATGGAACAAAGGGTTCTTGGGTTTGAGTTCTTGAAAGACATGTATCAGGAGGATCGAGACTTTGCAGAAGATTGGTTAGCACAAAAAGAGGGAACCAGGACTATTGATTCACCCTACACTCTACAAAATGGATTCCTGTTTAAAGGAAACAAGCTGTGTGTTCCCAGAGGTTCTTATAGGCGTCTATTGATCAAGGAAGTGCATGGAAGTGGCCTTGGAGGACACTTTGGGGTTCAGAAGACTGTGGATATACTGCAGGATTAGTTCTACTGGCCTAAGATAATGGGAGAGGTCCAAATAGTGCTCAGGAGGTGTGGAGTCTGTCAAAAGGCCAAGAGTTCATTTCAGGCAGGGCCTTACACTCCCCAACCAGTCCCATGTAGGCCTTAGGAAGATGTGAGTATGGATTTCATAGTAGCATTGCCTAGAACAGCAAGAGGAAAAGATTCTATCATGGTAGTTGTGGATAGGTTCAGCAAGATGGCACATTTCATTGCCTGTAAGAAAACTGAGGATGCTGTGAGTGTGGCAGAGCTATATCTTGATGAGGTGGTGAGACTGCATGGTGTTCCAAGAAATATTATATCTGAAAGAGACACAAAGTTTATGAGCCATTTCTGGAGAACATTGTGGAAGCTGCTTAATACCAGGTTGTTGTTCAGCACCTCCCATCATCCTCAAACAGATGGGCAAACTGAGGTAACCAACAAGACCTTGGGAAGGATCTTGAGGTGTATAGTCAGCAAATCTCTCAAGGATTGGGATCTAAAGCTGGCTGAAGCAGAGTTCTCCTTCAATAGAGCTCCATCATCAGCCACAGGCCACTCCCGCTTTGAAGTGGTCTATGGTACTAACCCCTTAATGCCTTTGAATTTGTCTAATGTGTTCAGGTCAGAGATCCATTATGATGCCAAGAAGAGGGTGGAACAAATGCTAAAACTCCATGAGTCAGTCAGAAAACAAATTGAGAAGACCAATGATCTATACAAGATGAATGCCAAGGTTCCTAAGATCAAGAAAGACTTTGCACCAGGAGACTTAGTATGGATCAACCTAAGGAAAGAGAGGTTCCCCTCCAAAAGACAGAACAAGCTAGAGGCAAGAGGAGATGGTCCTTTTCAAGTCATAGAGAAGATAGGTCCCAATGCCTACAGAATTGATCTACCAGGAGAATATTCAGTTCATGGGATATTTAATGTTGGAGACCATAGTCCCTTCTATGAAGACTCTGAGGGAGAGGAAGACACGGGCTTGAGGTCAAGCCCTTTTCAACCTGGGGAGGCTGCAGCAGGAGCTTACCAAGGGGCCTTGATGATCAAGCCACAAGCCAGACAAGCATGACCACAAGACCCTCTCAGATTGAAGCTCGAACTACAAGGTCCAAACATCAGGCCATGTCAAGCCAACTTCAAGCCAAACCAAGCCAAGACAATGGAGAAGACATTCCAGGGATCACCAAAGCATGCCAAGGTCCAAATCAGTCCACAAACCACACACAAGCCAGGAACAATGCCTGTCAGAGCCCAGCAGACCAGTTAGCAAACCAAGCACCAAGGAGGTACACCAGAGCATCCCAGCCACCCCCACCATGGCCTACCATCAAGCCAACTCATTAATCAACAAGTTTGTCCAGGAGAGTCCCCTTAGAAGTCTAGCAAAATCTCAAGTTACAAGCAGTCCAAACCAGAGTCCAATGAACCTTATAACAGGGAAAGTACAAGTGCAGCTGTGGGTTCTTTTTGTTTAAGTCAACTTGTCCTCATCCAAGGCAGGTTTATCTAAGTTCAAATAAGAGTTGAAGAGTCCCAAGGTGATCGGTTATGTCGCGGTCCCGATACAAAAATAATTACCCGCACTTAGGCTAACAACATAAGGAATGTAATTAGGGAAGTAGGGTGTCGATCCTCAGGGAGTACGTGTTAACTATGAATCGCTATGGAGTGATTTTCATTTAAGTTCGAGTCATTTGAGGTGATTGTATAAACTATTAACATAAAATAAAATGACAAGTTTGTAAATGACGATATGTAAAATGACAAATATGTAAATTGCAAAATGTAAAACTCAAAACAGACTACTTACCCGATCGGGTTGTCACGTACCCGATCGGGGAAGTGCTCTGATCCGAATGACAACAATTAAATTCTAACTAAAGGCGATATTTAAATGACAATATTTAAGGGCTATCTAACTAGACTAATAAACTAGATAATAATAATAAAGTAAACTATCTAAGAACGGAAATAGAAAGACGATAAAGTAAACTAACTAGATAACAATAAAATAAACTATCTAAAACGGTAAAATAAACTATCTAATCAAATTGAAATAGTGAAAGAGAAATACATGTAAAACTATTCAAAAGTCTCATTGATACCAACATTAGAATTACTATGATTGTCTAGGCCTTGTAGCGGTATATTCCTTTCGGATTCGTATCGACCTTTTAGTGGGTCCTAACGTCCTCTCAGCATGGTTAGGTCACTAAACCCCTATTGGCAGTCCTAATTCCCATCCCAACTCTCGTTATAAAGATAGAAATTGACTAATACAAACAATTGCTTATGGCCACTAAACATAGTTATAGAATTTGGCATGACCAAAGGAAGAAACAACTAGATGGTTCAAGTGGTATCTACTCTTCTTTTAATTCATTTAATTCGTAAATCATTTCAATATTACAACTCTATTTATTTTATGTACACAATGTTAATCGTACAATATTATATCTAATTTATATGATCATGTGATTAAGTAAATTAATAAGAAAAAGATGTATGAAATTAAACTATGAAATATAAATACTAAAATGATTAAGGTAATTATATTAATAATGATTCTAGTGACAATTTTTAGGATTATATGATTAGGTAAAATATAATGTGACATGCTAAACAATATTTTGGTTTTAACTAGATTAGTTTTAGTTAGATTTCCTAACAACAACAATATGAAAACAATACTAATTAAATTAAAGTTCATGATGAAAATTGCATAGTGAAGGATAGAGGATTACCGAGTTTGGAATATGAATATATAAGAACGAAAATAAAGAACAAATATCCAATAACCAAAGCTATGAAAACACTAGAGAAACACTAAGAAATAAACTATATTCTAAAACTTGTAAGAAAGAAATAAACTATGAAATTGTGTAGTATATGATAAAAAGATGATAAGAGATAAGTATATGATATAAGATGATAATGGATAATGGATAATAATTGTGTGTGATGATCATTGGATTTTATAGGGCTGCATGGCTGCTGATCCCTCGTCCAAATTCATACCCTAGTCAAAGCATTAAATCACACATTTAAGCTCGGTTGAAGAAGAGTTAAGTAACGTCCATTTGCAGAAATACCCGATCGGGTAAATGGTAATCCGATCGGGTAAGTGTGCAGGATGGATTCTTTCGTCTTTTCGTCTTAGGCACGGAATCCTATGCCTTGGTCTTGGTCAATGCAATATGGAATTGGGCTTGGGCTGATCTTCTTTTGACTTGGGTTGATGTTTCCTTTTGAGTTTCAAAGCCAAAGTCCAAGATAAATCCAATTGAGGAAGGATGGCGGAATCGTAATCAAATCGTGAACTGGCTATCATCAATTCCTTGAAAACTCGTATCCTAGTGCCTTTGCTCCATAAAGTAAGAAAATATAGCAAAACCGCTTCATTTCCTATAAAACGAGTCAAAACACGCAAAACAACTAGAATAGCAATATTAGCTCGTTAATTACTTAACAAAGTGCATATATCGTATGGAAATCGAGCTAAAACGGGGGATAAATTAGTACAAAATATCACTTATCAAACTCTCCCAAGCTAAACCCTTGCTTGTCCTCAAGCAAACATAACAATCATAACTAGGACAACGGTAGCTAACAATGATCAATCTATCATACAAATCTCAAAAAGTAAGCTTTCACAAGTAGATGTATCAAAAACCCGTAACAACAAGGGCGAAGGAAAATGCGAATCATGGTTGAGATTTACATAACGGCGCAGCATAGAAAATATTCTTTGGACTTTTTTAGCTCTTGCATGATCTTTTTGACAATGGACTCTCACGGTACACTCTTCACTAAATTTTTTGTAAAATAGGAAATATTGGTTCAAATTTGAAGTGACACTCGCCTATCTACAACTTATAAGAATTTGCCCGCAGTCTAGTATGGTAGATAATCCAAAACCATTAAGTAAAACTAATCATGATCAAAATGTAATATAGCAAGCATTAGAAAAGTAAAGAAGAGGCCTGGGAAATTTGGGTAAGAAGGTGGACAAATGATTTTGGTCATGTGGAGCTTAAAGTCAAGCTAGTAATAACCAAATGTGTAGTGGATACTCAATCCAAATCATACCAATTCCCATTAACAAAAGTCAAAGCCAAAAGCAGCATATTGGCTTATTAAACATGAAAAATCAAGTTACGACTTCCCATAATTTTTCTTTCTTTTCTTTTCATGGAAGCGTTTTTCCTCTTTTTCTTTTCTTTTTTTTTCTTTTGAGCTTTCAATTTCATTCTTCATTTTTTCTAAGCTCTTTTTTTCTTTTCTTTTTTTTTCCTTTTTTTCTTTTTGAGAAACACGGGAATCAGCAATCCCGAGACAACAAGTTCACACCAAATGGTGGCATTATTAGAACATCGCAAAAGCATAGAACACCCATACACATATAGTTGGTTACTAGCTCAACAAGGGTAGGCAATATTATAATGTAGCTAGAAAGAAGGGTGTTTTTGCAAAATGTGAACAAGAGATTGAATGGCTTCAAAATGTAGATCATGATAGTAATACTTATAGAAAATGGAATAAAAACCATACTTATGTGTTTTGATGTAACACAGATTATAAGGAGAAACTACTCACTCCTAAACTAGGATCGGGTTCAGATGTACCGACCACTGGAGGCTCTACCTTACAATATGAGTAGCTTGCCAAAGTCAAGATCAAGCTTAATTAAGTCCAAATGCAATTTCCTACCTACTGTGTACAAGACATCCCCATGAATGCACAATTCCTCATAATATAATGAAACATCATCTTATAAAAACTATAAAATGAGAAATGTAAGATGAAAATGATTTCTTTTGGTTTTTGTTGTTTTTCGATTTTTTCGATTTTTTTCTTTTTTTTTCAATAAAAACTAAAAATGAACTAAGAAAATTAAAAGAAAAGAAAATAAAAAATAAATAAAAATCTAAATGTAATCCTAAATGCAGATCCTAGATGCAAATCCTCCCCCAAGCTAAAACTTCACATTGTCCTCAATGTGCATGCAATTATAACAGAACAAACCGAGAAACGGCTGGTAGCACATGGAACAGAGAAACAATATGAATTTCTAATGGGAAAAGGGGCTTAAAAAGAAAACTAAAAATGCGAAAAATAAAGGAAAGAAATAAAATTCTTACAAAATGTCGAGCCTCCCCCAAGCTAGTATAAACAAGGGGAGCTCATCATCTCATCACAAAGGCCACCTGCTACGACCTCTCCTCTCAGAAGGAGGTGGCTCGGATGCGGATCCAGAAGTATCTGTATAGTAGGTATCATCTGCAGAATAATAACTACCACGAGAAGCAATGATCCCGGTTGGGTTGCGGGCTCCTAAGGACTGGTACTTTCCTACTTGGTGATCTCCAAAATCACCTCTATACCCCCCAAAACTCTCAACACCATAGTCGGTTCCACAGTAATCCGGTCCGGTCTGCTGCACACCTGCATCATAAGTTGTACCATACCCCCTTTCGGGCCAAGTATAAAAAGACGGGTGGAGGCCCTCAGGTCTAATCACACCTTGCCTAGCAAAGTGGTCATAGATGGGGTGCAAAGCAAGCTGCTGGTCGGACTGAATTCTATTAACGGACAAGGTTAGGGCTTCAAACATGGCGGTCACATCGCCCGCAGCATGGGACGAGTGAGAGGATGATCCTACCTCAGGGCGGCGGGATCTAAGTTGAACAGGGGGGTCAATGTGGGTAATATCCCCAACAGGAAGGTAGTAAGTGGGTCGGGGTAAGATAGCCTCACCCTCTTGAAGTTGAGGACGCTGCCGAAGAAATGGAATTTGTTCTACCTCGGCGGTCAACTTGACCGCATCACGACAAGCTATCCTCCAAATCATATGGGGGTGAGAGACTCGAAACCAGTTGAGCTGAACAAAATAAGCATAATCCAACCCATTTCCCATCTCGGTGGGAGGTGTAGTCAATGCCTGGAGGTCGGTGGTGGCTTGGTTAAAACCACAAACTCGCATAGCAAGGTGAGTGATAAGACCTCCATAGACAATGGCAGTGTTCTTAGGATTAATAGCTTTGGTCAACTGAACAACAAAATGATACGGAATACTAATAGACCATGGTTCATCACCATTCACATTCAAAAATCCTCCTAACATTTCTAACTCCACTCGTCTCACCAAATGAGGCTCAGCACGACCCAAGAAGGTCCATCCCATGAATCTTTGCCAGATTCTAATGGCGGGATGATGGATATGTTGGTGTGGGACATGGTCCCAACGAGAGACAGGGTAAGTCGAAATAGCACTCCAAAGCAGGCTAATATCAAAGCCTTCTGGAGGTGAGGTAACAGTATCCTCAGTGGTGAGACCAAATAGTCTAGCAAAGTTCTCTAAGTTCATATTATAATCATCATTAAACAAGCGAAACTGAACTTGAGGCATGGTATTTCTATTTCTAGACCTATGTAACTCGAAAGAGCTCAAGAATTCAAGGGTTAATTGAGGGTAGGTCTCATAACTAAAGTTCATGCTAGCATTCATACATAGACCCCTAAATAACACTTTAACATGCTCATAAAGTTTCATATGCCTTAAAGAAGAAACATTGAGGAACTTGGTAGCCCTCATACCTTTGCTTTTAAGAACACACCAATTTTGCCATTGCTTGTGTGAAATAAATTCTACATCCGGAAAGTTAGGATCATGCATAGCATTTCCTTTATTTTCGGGTTGATCATTTGCTTCAAGCATTTCTATATCTTCTTCTTGTGCTCTACTACTTTCTCCTTGATTGGAGGTTCTTGCCCTCTTTGATTTCCTTAATGTAGGTGCCATTTTCTACAAATAACTAGTATTAAAACACTTCATTTATAAGCACAAGTTGATAGCATACATGTTAGAATACTAAGTTTTGAGCACAAATTCAAGCATAGTGATCTTAGTGAAACATTTTCATGCTATCTTTTGAGCACAAATGGATGTTTTAAGCATAACAATATGTCACTAAGATGAGCAACATACACTTGAATCATGAATTTGGCTACTACCTAAGGGTACTAATGCTAAATTAACACAATAAGATCATAAGTTCATAGTATAAAGCATGAATCTAAGCATCATACTACCACTTAAGCAAAAGTTCTTAGCATATAGTAAAGATGAGTATCCTAATTAGCATATGAGCATTCAAATCATAGTAATCATCCTAATTAATCACTAAAATTCACTCTATAGCATGTAAGAATCATTAGAAATCCAATTTAAACAAGTTTTGCAATCAAAATCAAGAACCCCCAAATTTGAGTTAGGGTTTGTTCATGTTGGATTTCTGAAAAAATATAGAGAGATTGAAGTAACTAAAGTAGAATTAACTTACTTGATGATGCTTAGAAGTTGCCCTTGATGAACTATAGGAACAAATTTTGTAAGAAAAGACTAAGAATTGAAGGTTTTGAGTGAACTTTGAGCTTTGAAATTGAAGAACACGGGTATAAGGTAGCAAGAAAAGTGTAGCAAGTGGGTTTTATAGAAGAAAATAGAGCAAAATACGAATCAGGCAATTTACCCGATCGGGTATATAGCAATCCGATCGGGGAAACCTGCTGGTCCGGTTTTTGTTTCTATTTTCTTTATCACTTGCTCTTACCTTTGGGCTATGTCCTTGAACATACTTACTAACCTTAGTAATCTTGGCAACTTGGGCCAAGGATAGCTCCTTCTTGTCTCAATAAGTCCTCCGATTCTAAGTACGAAAAACTATTAACTAAACACGCATAGTAACAAGTAAAACGAAAGATTATTCCTAACTATTACAACACAAAATCCAAAAATAGTCCATATAAAATAGTCCGAATTATTGTCTTATAAGAGAAATAAAGAATGCATAAAGAAAAAGTAAAGAAAAAGTTAGGTTGCCTCCCGACAAGCGTATTTTTGAGTCATGCTAGACTATGTTTTGTTATCCCTCCTTAAGCCTTATGAAGGGAATTGAGCTCCTTGTAGCTTGATTCGTCCTTGAATTTTCTCATTTATCTTTTGCCAACACCTATGGCAACTTAATGCGAATACACCACAAAGTTCACAAGGTGTTGTAAGTGAGGTAAATGGGTTGAAAACTTTTGGGCGATATAAAGTGCAATTTGGGGTGGTTTCGTTTGGTTGAACGGGACAGGCTAAGGAAATTGTGGTGTCAACATCATTTGAAGTTCCCACTCGACTCTTCTTTCGCTCTCCCTCATTAGTTTGTGAACCTTCCCCCTTTTCTTTTTGTGATTTAATTGATACGTTTGACATATTGGTTCTAAACCTATGGTGAAAAGCGATGACAATCTCTTCCCACTCCATAGGTCTTGTGGCTTCCTTTAAACGACGGGTGAACCACCATTTAGCTTCTCCCTTTAGTGATAAAGGAAAAAGGGTTTCTCTAATCTGGTTTTGGGTGATTCCCTCCCTCACAAAGGTTTGACACAATTCGCAAAAGGTTTGGAGATGGTGTGACGGGTTTTCAGTTGGTTTACCACAAATTGGTTACCCTCAATGAGAGCAATCAAAGTCATATGGACCCTTAGGATCCCACTAGCGAGCTCAATAACCCGGTACCTTGGAGCTTCCCTTGTTAGTACCATTTTTGTCAACCTACAAGAAAAAACACTAAAATAAAAGTTAGTAACGATTTAGGTACGGTTGCACCAAAAAATGGTAGAAATGATAAACAAAACCCAACAATTCATAGATAAACAAAATCGTGATCCCCGGCAACGGCGCCAAAATTTGATCGGATATGTCGCGGTCCCGATACAAAAATAATTACCCGCACTTAGGCTAACAACATAAGGAAT
This sequence comes from Heliosperma pusillum, assembly GCA_022085475.1. Lineage (NCBI taxonomy): Eukaryota > Viridiplantae > Streptophyta > Magnoliopsida > Caryophyllales > Caryophyllaceae > Heliosperma > Heliosperma pusillum. The sequence goes on from JAIUZE010073242.1 coordinate 55,829, forward strand.
GTAATTAGGGAAGTAGGGTGTCGATCCTCAGGGAGTACGTGTTAACTATGAATTGCTATGGAGTGATTTTCATTTAAGTTCGAGTCATTTGAGGTGATTGTATAAACTATTAACATAAAATAAAATGACAAGTATGTAAATGACGATATGTAAAATGACAAATATGTAAATTGCAAAATGTAAAACTCAAAACAGACTACTTACCCGATCGGGTTGTCACGTACCCGATCGGGGAAGTTCTCTAATCCGAATGACAACAATTAAATTCTACCTAAAGGCGATATTTAAATGACAATATTGAAAGGCTATCGAACTAGACTAATAAACTAGATAATAATAATAAAGTAAACTATCTAAGAACGGAAATAGAAAGACGATAAAGTAAACTAACTAGATAACAACAATAAAATAAACTATCTAAAACGGTAAAATAAACTATCTAATCAAATTGAAATAGTGAAAGAGAAATACATGTAAAACTAATTAAAAGTTTCATTGATACCAACATTAGAATTACTATGATTGTCTAGGCCTTGTAGCGGTATATTCCTTTCGGATTCGTACCGACCTTTTAGTGGGTCCTAACGTCCTCTCAGCATGGTTAGGTCACTAAACCCCTATTGGCAGTCCTAATTCCCATCCCAACTCTCGTTATAAAGATAGAAATTGACTAATACAAACAATTGTTTATGGCCACTAAACATAGTTATAGAATTTGGCATGACCAAAGGAAGAAACAACTAGATGGTTCAAGTGGTATCTACTCTTCTTTTAATTCATTTAACTCGTAAATCATTTCAATATTACAACTCTATTTATTTTATGTACACAATATTAATCTTACAATATTATATCTAATTTATATGATCATGTGATTAAGTAAATTAATAAGAAAAAGATGTATGAAATTAAACTATGAAATATAAATACTAAAATGATTAAGGTAATTATATTAATAATGATTCTAGTGACAATTTTTAGGATTATATGATTAGGTAAACTATAATGTGACATGCTAAACAATATTTTTGTTTTAACTAGATTAGTTTTAGTTTGATTTCCTAACAACAACAATATGAAAACAATACTAATTAAATTAAAGTTCATGATGAAAATTGCATAGTGAAGGATAGAGGATTACCGAGTTTGGAATATGAATAATGTTTCACTAAGGTAGAGGATAGAGGATATAGGATTACATAGTGAAGGATAGAGGATTACCATTAATTTGTGCACTAAGGTAGCATGATAATGTTTCACTAAGGTAGCTATGCTTGAATTTGTCCTTAAAGCTTAGTATTCTAACACTTATGCTATCAATTTGTGTTTATAACGAAGTGTTTTAATACTAGTTTTCTCTTAGCAAATGGCACCTACAATAAGGAGATCAAAGAGGGCAAGAACCTCCAACCAAGGAGAAAGTAGTAGAGCCCATGAAGAAGACATAGAAATGATAGAAGCCGATGATGAAACCTGAAGTCAAGAAGGACAAGATGCTATGCATGATCCTGACTTTCCGGATGTGGAATTTAGTTCAAACAAGCAATGGCAAAAATGGTGCATTATTAAAAGCAAAGGTATGAGAGCTACAAAATTCCTCGATGTTTCTTCTTTAAGACACATGAAGCTTTATGAGCATGTCAAGGTGTTATTTAGGGGTCTAGGAATGAATGCTAGTACGAACTTTAGTTATAAGACTTACCCTCAATTAACCCTTGAATTCTTGAGCTCATTTAAGTTGCATAAGTCTAGGAATAGAGGCTCCATCCCTCAAGTCCGGTTTCGATTATTCAATGATGACTATAGTATGGACTTAGGGACCTTTGCCAGCCAATTCGGTCTCACTTTTGAGGATATTGTTACCTCACCTCCCGAAAGCTTTGATGTTAGCCAGGTTTGGAGCGCCATTTCTACTTACCCTATCTCTCGTTGGGACCATGTCCCACACCAACATATCCATCATCCCGCCATTAGAATCTGGCAAATATTCATGGGATGGACCTTTTTGGGCCGAGCTGAGCCTCATTTGGTGAGAAGGGTAGAGTTAGAAATCTTAGGAGGATTCTTGAATGTGAATGGTGAAGAACCATGGTCGATTAGTATTCCGTACTATTTTGTTGTTCAGTTAACTAAAGCTACTAATCCTAAGAACACTAGCATTGTTTATGGAGGTCTTATCACTCACCTTGCTATGCGAGTTTGTGGTTTTAACAAAGCCACCACTGACCTCCAGGCTTTGACTACACCTCCCACCGAGATGGGAAATGGGTTGGATTATGATTATTTTGTTCAGCTTAACTAGTTTCGTGTCTCTCACCCACATATGATTTGGAGGATAGCTGGTCGTGATTCGGTCAAGTTGATCGCTGAGGTAAACCAGATTCCATTACTTAGGCAGCGTCCTCAACTTCAGGAGGGTGAGGCTATCATACCCCGCCCCTCTTACTTTCTTCCTGTTGGGGATATTACCCCCAATGACCCCCTTGTTTAGATTAGATCCCACCGCCCTGAGGTAGGATCATCCTCTCAGTCGGCCCATGCTACGGGCGACGTGACTGCCATGTTTGAAGCCTTAACCTTGTCAATTAATAAAATTCAGTACGACCAATAGCTTGCTTTGCACCCCATTTATGACCACTTTGCTAGGCAAGGTTTGATTAGACCCGAGGGCCCCCACCCGTCTTTCTATACTTGGCCCGAAGGGAGGTATGGTACTACTTATGCCGGTGTGCAGCAGACCGGACCTGATTACTGTGGTACCGACTATGGCGTTGAGAGTTTTGGAGGGTATAGAGGTGATTTTAGTGATCACCAAGTAGAAGAATACCAGTCCTTAGGAGCCAGCAACCCCACCGGGATCATTGCTTCTAGTGGTGGTTATTATTCTGCAGATGATACCTACTATACAGATGCTTCTAGATCCGCATCCGAGCCGCCTCCTTCAGAGAGGAGAGGTCGTAGCTGGTGGCCTTTGGGATGAGATGATGAGCTCCACTTGTTTATACTAGCTTGGGGGAGGCTAGACATTTTGTAAGAGTTTCTTTCTTTCTTTTATTTTTTAGCATTATTTTTTCTTTTTAGCCCCTTTTCCCATTAGAATCTCATCTTGTTTCTCTGTTCTATGTGCTACCAACCATTTTTCGGTTTGCTTCTATTATAATTGCATGCACATTGAGGACGATGTGAAGTTTTAGCTTGGGGGAGGATTTGCATTTAGTACTTACTGCAATTAGGATTGCATTTAGATTAGTTTTAGCTTATTTTCAAATTTTATTAGTTTATCTTTTCGGAAAAAAAAAAGTCAAAAAAAGAAAAGATCATTTCCATCTTACATTTCTCAATTTATAGTTTTTATAAGCTGATGTTTCATTATGTTATGAGGAATTGTGCATTCATGGGGATGTCTTGTACACAGTAGGTAAAAAATTGCATTTGGACTTAATTAAGCTTGATCTTGACTTTGCCAAGCTACTCATATTGTAAGGTAGAGCCTCCAGTGGTCGGTACATCTGAACCCGATCCCACTTTAGGAGTGAGTAGTTTCTCCTTATAGTCTGTGTCACATCAAAACGCATAAGTATGGTTTTTATTCCGTTTTCTATAAGTATTACTATCATGATCTACATTTTGAAGCCATTTACTCTTGTTCACATTTCGCAAAAACACCCTTCTTTCTAGCTACATTATATTATTGCCTAGCCTTGTTGAGCTAGTAACCGACTATATGTGTAGGGGTGTTCTGTGCTTTTGCGATGTTCTGATAATGCCACTAATTGGTGTGAACTTATTGTCTCGGGATTGCTGATTCCCGTGTTTCTCAAAGAAAAAAAGAAAAAGAAAAAAAAAAGAGATTTGAAAAAAAAATAATTGAAAGCTCAAAAGAAAAGAGAAAAGAAGAAAGAAAAAAAAGAGGAAAAACGCTTCCATGAAAAGAAAAGAAAGAAAAATGATGGGAAGTCGTAACTTGATTTGTCATGTCTAATAAGCCAATATGTTGTTTTTGGCTTTGATTATTGTTGATGGAAATTGGTATGAATTGGATTGAGTATCCACTACACATTTGGTTATTACTAGCTCGACTTAAGCTCCACATGACCAAAAATCGCTTGTCCACTTTCTTAGCCAAATTTCCAAGCCTCTTCTTTATTTCTCTAATGCTTCTTACATTACATTTTGATCATGATTAGTCTTACTAAATGAGCTTGGATTGTCTACCATACTAGACTGCGAGCACATTCTTATGAGTCGTAGATAGGAGAGTGTCACTTCAAATTTGAACCAATATTTCCTATTTTACAAAAATTTGAGTGAAGAGTGTACCGTGAGAGTCCATTGTCAAAAGATCATGCAAGAGCCGAAAAAGTCCAAAGAATATTTTCTATGCTACGCCGTTATGTAAATCTCAACCATGATTCGCGCTTTCCTTCGCCCTTGTTGTTACGGGTTTGTGATTCATCTACTTGTAAAAGCTTATTTTTGAGATTTGTATGATAGATTGATCATTGCTTGCTACCCTTGTCCTGGTTATGATTGTTATGTTTGCTTGAGGACAAGCAAGGGTTTAGCTTGGGGGAGTTTGATAAGTGATAATTTGTACTAATTTATCCCCCGTTTTAGCTCGGTTTCTACATGATTTATGCACTTTGTTAAGTGATTAACGAGCTAATATTGCTATTCTAGTTGTTTTGCGTGCTTTGACTCATTTTATAGGAAATGAAGCGGTTTTGCTATATTTTCTTACTTTATGGAGCAAAGGCACTAGAATACGAGTTTTCAAGGAACCGATAATAGCCATTTCACGATTTGACTACGATTCCGCTACATCCTTCCTCGAATGGACTTATCTTGGACCTTGACTTTGTTTCTCAAAAGAAAACATCAACCCAAGTCAAAGGAGGACTAGCCCAAGCCCAATTACGTGTTATATTGACCAAGACCAAGGCATAGGATTCCGTGCCCAAAGACGAAATTGGAAGAGACGGAAAAATCCATCTGGGTAACATACCCGATCGGATTACCACATACCCGATCGGGTATGTTTGCTGATGAACGTCTCTTGGCTCTTCTTCTACCAAGCTTAAATGGAGTGATTAAAGGCTTTGTCTAGGGTATGAATTTGGACGAAATACAGCAGCCAAGCAGCCTTATAAAAGCCAAGGATCATCTCAACATTTGACACACAACTTAGAATACAATTCACACAACTCACAACCTAGCATTACATCTTTCATTTATACAAGTTTTAGTTCATAGTTTATGCAATTCTAGACTAGTTTTTACAGCAATTTCCTAGTACTTCTCTAGTGTTTTAATAAGTATTTGTCATTACATTGGGTTGGATATTTGTTCTTTACTTTCATTCTTATATAATCATATTCCAATCTCGGTAATTCTCTATCCTTTACTTATGCAATCTTCATCATGATTTTTAATCTAATTAGTATTGTTCTCATATTATTGTTGTTAGGAAACTCATCTAAAAGTAATCTAGTCAAGACCGAAATATTGTTTAAAATGCCATATTGTATTTTACCTAATCATACAATCATGAAATTTATCATTAGAATCATTATTAATATAACCACCATAATCGTTGTAGTACTTTTATTTCATAGTTTAATATTGTTCATCTTTTTCCTATTAATTTACTTAATCACATAAATTAGATATAACATTGTAAGATTACCATTGTGTAAATACAATAAATAGAGTTGTAATATTGAAATGATTTGCTAGTTAAAATGGATTAAGAGAAGAATCGATACCAATAGAACCACCTAGTTTGTTTCTTCCTTTGGTTGTGTCAAATTCTATAACTTTGTTTAGTGGCCATGAACAATTGTTTGTATTAGTCAATTTCCGTCTTAGAAACGAGAGTTGGGATGGGAATTAGGACTACCAATAGGAGTTTGGTGACCTAACCATGCTGAGAGGACGTTAGGACCCATTATAAAGTTGGTACGAATCCGAGAGGAATATACCGCTACAAAGCTTAGACAATCGTAGTAATTCTAATGTTGGTATCAATAAAGCTTTTAAATCATTTTACATGAATTTCTCTTTCACTATATCAATTTGATTAGATAGTTTATTTTACCGTTTTAGATAGTTTATTTTATTGTTGTTTAGTTAGTTTACTTTACCGTCATTTTATTATCGTTCTTAGATAGTTTACTTTGTTGTCATTTTATTAGTTTAGTTAGGTAGCCTTTCAATACTTGTCATTTTAATTATCGTCAATTAGATTAGATTTATTTTATTGCAATTTACATACTTGTCATTTAAATATCGTCATTTACATACTTATCATTTTATTTTATGTTAGTAGTTTAGACAACCACCTCAAATGACTCGAACTTAAATGAAAATCACTCCATAGCAATTCATAGTTAACACGTACTCCCTGAGGATCGATTCCTACTTCCCTAATTACATTCCTTATGTTGTTAGCCTACGTGTGGGTAATTATTTTTGTATCGGGCTCGCGACAAGCACGATCATATGCAAACTTAAGAGAACCATCTATGGTCTTAAACAAGCATCCAGGAGTTGGAATCATCGTTTCGATGATGTAATTAAACAAAATGGTTTCACTCGAAGTGTCGAGGAACCATGTTTATACATGAAGTTTAGTGGGAGTAAAGTAACTTTTCTAGTCTTGCATGTACATGACATACTACTCATTGGGAGTGATATTCCAATGCTCACTTATGTGAGGGAGTGGCTAGGGATACATTTCCAAATGAAAGACTTATGAGAAGGCAAGCGCATCTTAGCTATCCGGATCTATAGGGATAGATCTAAAAGGATTCTAGCATTAAGTCAAGAAACTTATATTGATAAAATTCTTGATCGGTTCAACATGAAAGACTCTAAGAGAGGCTTTCTTCCTATGGGAAGTGGGATCACTTTGAGCAAATAAGAGTGCCCTACCAAACCCGAGGAGATTGAACGCATGAAATTGATCCCTTACGCATCTGCTGTTGGATCAATCATGTATGCTATGATGTGCACTCGTCCCGATGTTGCTTATGCTTTAAGCATGACAAGTCGTTACCAAGAAAATCCAGGTGAGAGTCACTGGATAGCCGTAAAGAACATCCTTAAGTACTTAAGAAGGACCAAGGATTCGTTCTTAGTGTTTGGAGGCGAGACTGAGTTATGTGTAAAAGGTTACACAGATGCCAGTTTCCAAACAGATACGGATGATATGAAATCCCAATCCGGCTACGTTTATATGATGAATGGAAGAGCTGTTTGCTGGAAGAGTTTCAAGCAAAGCGTTACAACGGATTCTACAACATAAGCAGAGTACCTTGCAGCGTCTAAAGCTGCAAAGGAAGCTGTGTGGATTCAGCAGTTTTTGGAAGGACTAACAGTAGTCCCTACTGCCAAAGATCTTATCACGATTTATTGAGATTACAGTGGGGCTATTTTTCAAGCAAAAGAGCCCAAGTCTAGTAACAGGTCTAGAACTGTGCTTAGGAAATATCATGTAATTAGAGATTACGTGGACAGAAAGGAAATTGACATTTGTAAGGTTGGGAGAGATGACAACATTGCCGATCCTTTAACCACGCCTATGTCGTCACAATGGGATTGAGACGTATACCAGAATTCTTTAGATTATGTAATATGTAATAATTGAATGTTGTATTAATTATTTCATATTTAATAATTGCATTCATTGTTCGAGTTTTATTATAAACTCTTTTATTTAGATTGACTAAACTTAATACTTTGTTTATCCAAATAGATTGTAAGACAATGTTGGACCCTATTCAAGTGAATAAAACGAACTAAGTATTTTGTCCCTAGTCACTCAATGAGGTGACGTCTCGAAGTGACTAGATTGTAAGTCGATCGATGGTTGGTTCAACACCATGGGGTCATGCAGATGACTGGTCGTTTAAATAGACAGACTGTATGACACTCTGTCGGACAGTGACATTTGTAGAGACCCTTAAAATCAATTATTTGATGCCTGGTCGTGGCAGGGTCTTCTATCTTATTCCTATGAGTCGATTCTTTTGACTGGCGACCGTCTATCTGAGTCGGTGCAGTTTCCGATTGATTTTGGTTGATGTTCTAGGTCGTGCCGTAAAAGGAGGCCGATGGACATCTTCTGGATCATGGTGATCTGCATCATACAGAGTAGATGTATCAATAGGAATTGTCCACCCATGTTGGGTACAAACATCTTTAGGCCACTCGAGGAGAAGTTACTGTAAATGTGTAGCCACGCTCGGAAAGAGATCTATGGTAGATTTTCCCGTCAGACAGTTACTCTCCCTATCGAAAAAACCACTCTAGATATTATCAATCACAAGTGCGACCTGAAAGACACCTTGCGTTGACTGGGAGATGTGATAAAGAGACAAGAGAATTGGTGACGCACACTTGTGTCAGACAAGTGTGAGATTGTTGGAGTAGGTGTCCTCCACAATAGTGCGCCACATAATAAATCTCATTAAGGAATATAATTGGGATATTTATTGACTATATATATATGATTAGTCAGTTGATTAACGTAAATAAATAACGGTTGGCTGACTAGAGTTTGACGTTATTGTCGTATGACGGCGGTGATCAACTGATCCCTTTCGGTCACACCTAAAGGATGAAATCCAAATAGTAACTAATTATTTGTATACGATACAGTTAATTAGTACATTACATATATTCGATATGTACGAGAGTTAATTGTTAGAAATTGATTTAAGAACTCAAATTCGATTAAGTTTATTTTTCAATTATGCGATAATTGACTAATAAATTTATATCTTATTTTAATATGATCAAATAAGATTTAACTTAGTAATTAATCGTTAAATTACTAAATTATTTGAGGTTTTGAGATAGAGCTAATTAGTTAATTATATTTACAAGGAGTTGTAAAATAAATTAACTAAATATTGTGGGACTCATTATATATTGATATAATGGTAAAATATCACTTAAAATATTAAGTACATATTATTTATTTATTTGTGTCATATAATTGTTATATGATCAAATTAACACTTAATTATATAAGATAATTAAGCATATGATTAATAAGTATTTGTGGGACAAATATCAAAAATCACAATAGACCAAATAAGGCCTCACATGGCCGGTCAAGTAAGTAGTGGTGAGGTGATGATGGTTGCTTTTGTTCATGCTCATTGGTCACATGTGATTATGACATGAATAGTAACCTAAAATCATTTCATTCAACACTACACTCTACCACTTTGCATGTGAATTAAAATAAACAATATAAGTCCCTTGTGAGGCTTACCATGACCGGCCATATTGCCTATAAAAGGGCAGTATGAGTGTTCATTTTATTTGTTCATTCTTGCTTATTTTCTCATACATCTCTCAAAAACTCATCTTCTCACTAAAACTCTCATAATACTAATATTTACTAAGTATTACTAGCGTAGTAATATATACTAATATTAGTAGCATAATATCTATCTTATTATCTAGTTAATAATAAGAATAGATTATTTGGTATCATCTTGGTGCAACTTGAAGGAGGTCTTCTAATTTGGAGATTGTTCTTGTTCATCCATATTTATAGCTCAAGAACAACAAGAACAAGTTCTAGTTGTGCCCATTTTATTTCCATTTCAATGTGAAGAAATTTCTTCTTTTATATAAATGTGTTTATATTTGCATGCATGTTACATAGATCATTAAATACTAAATTAACAAGTAATTTAGTAACTAATTAGAGGAATCTAATTAAGGTCTATGGACTTTCAACGTGGATTTGATTATGTTGGTGCCATGGTTTCCGAACCCGTTCTTCTCCGCGAGATCCGTGAAAGCCAAGTTGATGATCCTACCTACAAGTCTATTCAAGCCAAGCTTCTAGAAGGAAAAGCCAAAGACTTCAAGATTGATGACAAGGGTGTCCTTCGACTACATGACCGTTTGTTCGTACCTAATGCTCTTGACTTGAGAAAGCGAGTTCTTGATGAAGCTCACCTTTCTCCTTATTCTATCCACCCCGGAGGTGATAAAATGTATAAAGACTTGAAGATACAGTTTTGGTGGCCGAATTTGAAAGGCGATGTTGTGTCCTATGTTGGAAGATGACTTACTTGCCAACAAGTAAAAATCGAACACAAGAGGCCCGGTGGATTGCTGCAACCTTTGGATATTCCGCTATGGAAGTGGGAATCTATTTCTATGGATTTTGTCATGGCTTTGCCAAGAACCATTGGAAGTAAAGATGTCGTTTGGGTTATTGTTGATCGTTTGACGAAGAGTGCCAGATTCATTCCGATCAAAGAGACTTGAAGTTTAGATCGCCTAGCAAAAGTCTATGTTGATGAGATCGTTAGATATCATGGTGTTCCCAAGGAGATCATATCCGACCGAGACCCGAGATTTTGTTCGAGATTTTGGAAGGCCTTACAAGAAGCCATGGGTAGTAAGTTGTTGATGAGTACTGCTTTCCATGCCGCTACCGATGGTCAGACCGAGAGGACTATTCAGACTTTAGAAGACTTACATAGGGCTTGTGCACTCGACTTCCAATCTAGTTGGGAAAAGAGTCTACCATTGGTGGAGTTTTCTTACAACAATAGTTATCATGCCTCGATCAAGATGGCTCCTTACGAAGCTCTATATGGAAGAAAATGCCAAAGTCCTATTTGTTGGAATGATTTTAGTGATGTTCGTGATTTAGGCCCCGATGTTCTTGTTGAAACCATTGATCATGTGAAGGTCATTCGTGATAGAATGAAAGCTGATCAAGACCGACAAAAATCCTATGCCGATGTTGTAACACCCGCAAATGTACCCTATTTGTATTTTAAAATATTTTACGGATACTTTTCAGCGAATTTTAGTTTTAGTCTAGAATTAAATTTCCCGTATCTATTTTAGAATTTCTGAGTTCGTTTTCGGACTTTACGCGAGATTTTGAGTAAGTTACGTCTTAAGACGTTTTTGGGCTTTTCCCATATGTTTTCCACTTACTCCTTCATAAACTTCCTCAAACCCTAACTCCCTCATTTTCCACTTACTTCTTCTTCTTCATCAAGTGACCACCAAAACCTAAGTTCCATACTTGCTCAATCTCAAAATCGTCGCTACTCCTTCGTTACTCGCTCAAATTCACTAAAGTTTGTCTTATTCTTCCCCTCTCATCGTCCTCTATCTTTATAGGTAATACAATTACCGTCTTTCTCGCTTTTCAACTTATCCGTGTTTCTCATAGGTGAATCATATTCATCTTTTATTATCTAATTGTAGGTGGTGACCTCCAAGACCCCGACAAAGACTACTTCTTGATAGAAGAGGACATCGACGCGGATTGAAGATGCGAAAAGGTAACGGTGAAGGGTTACTCGATATCATTTACGTGTTTTAATGTGTTTTCTTTGTTAGAAATCGTATTTAGAATAAGGTTAGTAATCATAGGAATTGTGTTGTTGATGATGGTTGTTGTTAGTTGATAATTGATATGAGAATTGATGGTTTGTGATGATAAATGATGATTGTTGTATGTTGATGACAATTCCAAGAATGAAGAATCGCGTGCCTGAGACCAGGACGCTGATGGACGCTGGCAGCGTCGTGAGGATGATGGCAGCGTCGTGAGGACGCTGGCAGCGTTGCCTGGCGCTAGCAGCGTTTCTTGCTGCCAGTTTTTCCCAAAGTCGACCCTTTGAATTCTAGCCCTGCCTTGACTTTCCTTGACCCTTTGGGCTTGGTCTTCTTGCATTGATGATTTGTTTGTAGCCCACTCCAATTGTCGGGTTTGGGTCTCGGGTCTCGGGTTTGACTTTGACTTTTGTTGACTCTCGGGTTTGACTTTGACATTTATTGACTTCCGGGTTTGACTCTAAAAGTTGACTTTAAATATTAATGTTTCGAATATATGATAATCCCTTCGCTTGTATCGCATGTTTTGTGACGGTTTTTTGTATGTCTCACTTTGAGTCAGTTTTACAAATGTTACGGTTTGAGCACTAATTTTCTATGTGCTTTATACTCTCATTCCCTTGGCTACCTCCACGTTCGTAAGGCGGGAATGTCGGAACGGGGGGTGTATCCCTACTGCTTAATTGCATGTGTTAGTGGGCATATGACAACGTTGTTGGGAGGCGAACGCTTTGCGTTGATCGACCCGGCCGTCAATTGTTGTATACTTGCGAGGTGGTGTCATTGCATGTAGCGTACCGCTTGTTGTGAGGTTGTGCTCTTTTCCGCCTCTTTCGTAAAGGTTGACCGAATTTGGGGTACTCGGCGTCTATGATTGACCGAGTCTTGGATGCGAAATGTCATCGCTTGTCGAATCAGAAAATGGTTTATTTCGAGAGTCTGGCCAGGTTTACACTAGGACCGTATTATGATTGTCGTCCTACCGGGAGGAAATTAGTCTACATATACGAAATGAATTGAATCGTGTATGCGTGCAGGGCAATGATTTATCCCGTGGATGCCTTTTAATCATACTTGCATGTACACGGTGCTAGTGCGTGTCATTTACCGTGAGAGATGTCGTCAACGTATTGTTCGTTTGAATGGATGGTTATATGATTGATTATTTGTGATCTTTGGATGACTTGAAATGGTTTGTTTGTCGAGTCTCAATCTTATCAAACTTACGCCGCTAACGGTGAGATGCAAGCCCTAGTAAGAGTGTATGGTTGCCTAAGAGTGTCATCCCCGAGTCTTTCTATAATATGATGGTTACGGATTTGTACTTCATATGCTCTTATCTTTATATATCGAATTGCCTATTTATCCTTCTCATATTTCACATGTATATTTATATATGCATGCTTCTACTTTTGTATTTCCGTTTATGTACGTTTAATGTGATATGGCTGGGAGAACCCGGAGTTACTCCCCACTGACTGTGGCGTTCATGTTTTTCATGGATGAACAGGTTGCTTTATTGGATGGCTTTTGCTTGTGCTATTTTGGGTTCGGGTGTGAGCTAGCGGGCGTTGGCCTGGATGAATCACTTTTAGACGTTGTTTAGCTAGTTGCTAATAACTTTGATGTTGGATAGCATTTTGAGAGACTACGTCTCTTGTAGTATTTTATAATTTGGTTTGTAATTATTGACATTCCCCGTACCTTTCTAATTGCATGTGAAAAGTTTTAAAAACACCGTATTTTCCGCTATATTAATCACATGTTTGTATGTTTTATTTCCGCATTCGCGAGGGTTGTCACAGTTGGTATCAGAGCTTTAACGCTCCCAACGCACACACGTGAACCCTAAACTTAAATTACTTGGCCTTGAAATAATAAATGAGAGATGGGTAGAATTAAGGACCTAAGTTGGTAGTCTTTGGTGTACTTGATGTTTGTTAGGTTCTAACTTGTTTGTTGATTGTGTTGAGTGGTGTTTTGTTTGTTTGTATCTACCGTCTTGAGGTGGATCATGTGTTACCTAGAAGAAGTATCCTCAACCGAAGATTGAAGATTGACAAGCCTAAATGAGGAGTATTTCTTCCTCATCGATGATTTCTCTCGTCCTTAATGTATCATGCTCTCTTCCTTCTATCTAAGTGCTTCTTTATCATCTAACTTCTTTTCCCCTTGGAAATTACTCTTGTTACTTTCCTCCTCCTTATCAATTTGTACCCTCAACTTCCTTATGTGACCTTTTGTGGTATAGATCTAAGTTCACCCTATGTTGATGATTGGTTGTATCTATGAGGAAAGGTAGTAAGATAATTTTGATGATTTTAATGCTTGATGCTTGCCATGACTAATGTGTGGATAGTTCATGGTATTTGATGGTGTAAGGTTGAATGAGTTGGCTAGGACTTCTTAACCCATTAGTGATTTAATCTTTTGAACTTAGGAGTTTAGTAATATTAGAGTGTCTTGAGGATCATATCTAAATTGGAGATAGTTGTTCTAAGTGAGAATATTTGGATGATATCTAAATTGGAGTTTAGTAATATTAGAGTGTCTTATGAACTTAGGACTTCTTAACACCGTATTTTCCGCTATATTAATCACATGTTTGTATGTTTTATTTCCGCATTCGCGAGGGTTGTCACAGATGTCTGAACAAGACCATTGGAATTTGAAGTTGAAGATAAAGTGTTCTTGAAAGTATCTCCGATGATGTTGGACTTTCCCCCGAATTTTAACAAAGTCCATGATGCCTTCCATGTTTCTCAATTGAGGAAGTATATTAGTGATCCAAGCCATGTCTTTGAAGCTGAAATTTCCAAGCTTGAACCGAATTTGTCTTTTGAAGAGAAGCCAATCCGCATTCTAGATCGCAAGGACAAAAAGTTGAGAAGTAAAGTGGTGCCTTTAGTGAAAATTTTGTGGAGATGTGCTAATGTTGAAGAAGAGACGTGGGAACCAGAAGCTACTATGCGTATTAAATATCCAAGCCTATTCGATTAAGGTATCTTTCTTTCCCTCAAGTTTCGAGGGCGAAACTTTTTAAAAGGTGGGGTGATTGTAACACTTGCAAATGTACCCTATTTGTAATTTTAAAATATTATATGGATACCAGCGTAATTTTGGTTTTAGTCTAGAACTTAGTTTCCCGTGTCTAATTTAGCAAATCCGTGTTCGTATTCGGACTTTACTCGAAATTCCGTGTGAGTTACGCATTAACCCGCTTTTGGGCTTTTCCATATTTTTCCACTTACTCACCCTTATATCCCCTTATAACCCTAACTCCCCCACTCACTTTTCCACTCACCTTCTTCTTCAACAAGTAACCCAAAACCTAAACTCCATTTTTGATCAAGTTCAAGATCATCACTACTCCTTCATTCCTCACCCAAATACTCTAATTTTTGTCATAATCTTCCTCTCTTATCGTCCTCTATCTTATGTGGTAATAAAATTACCATCTTTCTCATTTTTCAATTTATCAGTCTTTCTCAAAGGTGAATTATATTCATCTTTCGTTGTCTAATTGTAGGTGGAGACCTTCAAGACCTCGATAAAGATTACTACCTAGTAGAGGAGGACCTAGACGAAGATTGAAGACGCAAAAAGGTAACGGTGAAGGGTTACTCGATATCAATACGTGTTTTAATATGTTTTTGATGTTAGTAAATATATTTAGAATAGGATGAGTATTCATAAAATTTGTGTTTGTTGATGATGGTTGTTGTTTGTTGATAATTGTTGATGATTATTGATAGTTGATGATTGTTGAAAAATGATGTTGAACCTTGTTGTTCTCGGGTGAGTGTTGTTCCCAGTCGGCCGACCGGCCGATGGTTAGCCGACCGGCTGGGGACGTGGCAGAAGTAAAGTTTGCATTTTGGCGTTGTGTTGTTCCCAGGCGGGTGCCCGGCTGCCGATCCCCCTGACCGGCTGGGACCTCGCTGTATATTCGATGATTTTTGTTTGTTGATGAAGTGTCAGCCGGGTAGTCGACGGCCGGTCCACTTGACCGGCTGGCACCCCGCTGTAATTGTTCTTTCATTTCTTTTTTATACATTCATTTATAATGATTTGTATGGTTCGTTTATTGTATATATTTACGTAATAGCATTAAATATTCGTGTTTAGAATATATTATATTCCATTCGCTTATATCACATGTTTTGTGACGGTTTTTTATATGTACCCCTTTTGAGTCGGTTTTACGTATGTAACGATTTGAACACTAATTGTTAAGTGCTATGAACTCTCATTCCCCGGCTACCTCCTCGCTCGTTAGACTGGAATGTCGGAACGGGGAGATGTATCTCAAATGCTTAAATGCATGTTTTAGTGGAGATATGACGGCGTTGTTGGGAGGCGAACGCTATGCGTTGATCGACCCGGCCGTCAAATGTCGTATCTTTGCGAGGTGGTGTCATTGCATGTAGTGTACCGCTTGTTTATGTTGCTTGTGCTTTTGCCGCCTCTTTCGTGAAGGTTGACCAAATTTGAGGTACTCGGCTTCTGTGTTTGACCGAGTCTTGGATGCGAAATGGTTATCGCATGTCGAATAGGAACATGTTTATTCCGAGAGTCTGGCCAGGTTTAGACTAGGATCGGATTTTTATATCGTCGTCCTACCAGGAGGAATTGACTACATATATGAAATATTTATCGTGTATGCGTTCAGGGAAATGTTTATCCCGTGGATGTGAATTGATCATACTTGCTATGTACATGGTGCTAGTGCGTGTCATTAACCGTGAGAGATAATGTTACCATCTTCGTATGTTTGGATGGATGTTTATATGTTGATTATTTGTGACCGTTCGATGACTTGGCGTGGTTTATATGTCGAGTCTCTATCTTATCAAGTATATGCCACTAACGGTGAGATGCAAGCCCTAGTGAGTATATGCTTGCCTAAGGGTGTCTTCCCCGAGTTTGTCTATAATCTGATGCTTACGGTATTGTACTTCATACGCCTATATCTTTATATATTGAAATGTCTATTTATCCTTCTCGTAATTCACATGTATATTTATATACGTATGTTTCTACCTATGTATTTCCGTTTAAGTATGTTATTTGTGATATGGCTGGGAGAACCCAGAGTTACTCCTCACTGACTGTGGCGTTCATGTTTTCATGGATGAACAGGTTGCTTGGATGGATTTTGCTTGTTGTTTTTGGGTTCGGGTGTGAGCTAGCGGGCGTTGGCCTCGACAATTCACCCCTAGAGGTTTCTTAGCTAGTTTGCTTAACAACTTTGATATTTGATAACATTTTGAGAGACTACGTCTCTTGTAGTATATTATACTTTAAGTTTGTAATTATTTGACATTCCTCGTACTTTTCTTTTGGCATGTAAAAAGTTTCAAAAACATCGTATTTTCCGCTATATAAATCGCATGCTTGTTATCAGGGGCGGTGTCAGAAACTTATGTTTGGGGTAGTGAATCTTTAAGTCTATATTTATTTGAAAATTTAAATATTTAAGCTATGTACAATTTAACATATAAAAATCAAAATTACGAATCACAATTAACAATCAAATAGATGCTATTTAATGGCTTAGAAACTTTCATTTTAGATTCAAACTTTTATCTTAATTTTTTTTTAAAACTTATTTTGATTCTCGCTTCGTAATCAAAAAGAATTTTGTTAAAAATATTTTTCAAAATTCCATTTTCTTTATTACTCAACAACTTATGTTTTACCTTAGTTTCCGACAATAATATTGATTCGTACTTACACTCCGTCATTCATACAAAAATTAATTCTCTTGTACTACTCGAAGATAATGAATCAACTTTTGAAAATTTAAGAAAAATAATAAATTGAAGGAAAAAAGTTAGCTATTAAGACCATCTTTATCAATGGGTTTGACATTGGGTGAAAGAAATGGTGAAAGATAAACAAATATTAAAAAAGCAAACCTTGGTTGGACCTTCTCTACTCTTGGGTGTGCAGAGAACCTGGGTGGAAAACCCTTCACCCTTGTTAAAATAAGACACATGTCATATGCTTATTAGCAGTTGGTTATTTATTAAAGAAAAAATTCAGGCATGTGGAAGTGTGTGGTTGTGTGCATTTATTTGTCGATCTCTCTGCTCACGCCACTTGTCACTCTTTTATTAGTTTTTAAATTGGGTGAAAGATAGTTGTTGATAAAAGTAGAGAAGTTAGGGTGGGTTTAATAAAATAGGTTAAAGATAAAAAATTAATACTTCCTCCATTCTCATATGATGTACCCATTTTGTGAATATATGTGAGGTATATTTTAATAAAATGGGAACATCATAGGAGAATGGAGGAAGTATATAAAAGCTAGACCATGGTGAAGTAGAGTTATTGATAAACATGGTTTTGGTTAGAATTCCCATAGAGAGTATTAAAAAAAGAAGAAAACAAAAAGGAAAAAAAAGACAATAAAGATGATAACTATGAGAATTGAACACTAGACATGTTGTCAAAAACCTCTTACTTTACCACTAGACCACATTCAATTTACTTTAGAGTTATGCATTTACTTATAATTATTCCTTTATTAGTCAGATTTGGGGTAGCGGAAAATCGACTCCGTAACTGATATTTTTTTTGTTTGGGGTAGCGGCTGCTACCCCTTGCTCCTTAGTGCCTACGCCCCTGCTTGTTATGTTTTATTTTCGCTATCACGAGGGTTGTCACATATGTTCAGCGTATGTGTCTGTGCTAGATTTCAATCATGTCCTAAAGAGTCACATATGATTGTAGCTAAACGTATCTTGAGATATTTAATTGGTACATCTAATTTATATTTATGGTATTCACTTGAGTGTAATTTCGATCTAGTAGGATATTCAGATGCAAATTATGCAGGATATTCCTTAGATAGAAAAAGTACCTCTAGATTCGCTACGTTTGTTGGACCATGCATATTAACTTGGGGCTCAAAGAAGCAAAATTCAGTTGCGCTATCTACTGGTGAAGCCCAATATATAGCTGCAGGACTGGTATGTTCTCAACTACTTTGGTTAAAGCAACAACTATGTGATTATGGTGTTAATGTTGGTTGTATGCCTGTATTTTGTGATAATACGAGTGCTATTATTATTTCTAAAAATGCAGCTCAGCATTCTCGTACTAAGCATATAGACATTAGACATCATTTCTTATGCGACCATGTTGAAAAGGGCAACATTAAACTCGAATTTTGTAGTACTAAAAATCAATGGGCTGACATTTTAACAAAGGCGTTAGCGAGAAGACGTTTTGAGATTTTGCGGTTGGAAATTGGTTTAATCAGTAGAAATTAAATTCGTCATATTTATTTTACGAACCTGCGTGACTGGTTAGAATAAGACGAGATTATATGACTGTGTCCGTGTATTCTATTGCTAGTATATTTGTGTTTAATATTATATATTTTACGTGAGTATCTTGCATATTTAGTATTTTATGGATATTGAATTATGGACCACATATTTGCCAAACATCTATCTTATTAACTTTTCTAATTAAACCAAAATTCTACCCATGATACTCATGTTGACCGAAATTCTTAATTATATTATCTTACCATATCCTTTATTTACCTCATCCTATCCTTACCATATGTCACCTATGTAACAACCCGTAATTTGAAAGACCAAAATTATATTTGAAAAATAATAAATTTAATTTATTTTAATTTATTACGATTTATTTGAATTTAGGATAATTTAATATAATTATTTTGAATTTATTAGGAATTAAAGAGTAGGTTTTACGGTTTAAACCCGAACTTCATTTAACTATTCCCGAGTTAACTTAAGTCCCGAAACAAACCCGAAACCCGACTCCTATATGGGCCACACGCCCAAAACAACTTTTTCCCTCAATTTAGATCTTTTGATTACTTTGATTAAACTAATACAAATATCTAAGATATTTGTAACTTTATCGATCTGTCAACTTAAATTCCGCAACGAATCGCTTAAAAACAGACCCGATTTCTACCTCCTCCACACGGCTCTCCCTCTCTTCTCTTAGGATTAGATATTTTCATTAAACTAACATAATATCTAATAATATCTAGATATTTGATTAAACAAACATAATATCTAATAATATCTAGATATTTACCATAATATATTTATAAAACCCGAGTCAATCCCGTAACAACAAGTTCAAAACCCGACTCTCGTTAATCCTCTATATTACACGGCCCAACCCTCCCCTCTTACTCACTAATTATCTTTTTATTTTACATTAAATCAACTTAATATCTACTTAATACCTTCTTTAATATAATCACAATTGTTCTTGGTGTTCTTGATCGTTCTTGAGCAAAATCGTCACAAAACCTTCGTTACTTAGCCAAATCCGTTCTAAATTATATTTCTAAAGTCTCCTCTCCGCTCTTCATCTCCGTGTACGTTTCATTTTCAATTCCGGCAAAATCGTTTTCAACACTTTAATTGTTGAAATCAAGTTTTAATTCTAATAATGTTATTTTTGTCATTTCTTATAGGAGAAGATTATGAAGACGAGTTTGGTGACTCGTATATTTTAGTAGAAGATTAGTAGACGGGTTTTTAGTTCATATTTTGGTGCTACATGGTTTTCTGCTAGCTAAGGTAACGATTACCGAGTTACTCGACGAATTAATGTCACATACTTTTACTTATGTTTTGTTATTTACGGTTTTTAAGTAGTAACATGTTAGGTTGTTATTATTATTATGTTTTATGAGTTATATCATATTTAATGTTCTTGACATGTTGGTTGATTTATTCATAATCATAATTTTTGTATGAATGATGGATGAATTGGTTGTTAAAATGGATGGTTGTTAATTAAAACATGTTAGAAATAAATTTGGATTGTTGCTTGGTGGTGGCCGTGTATGGTGGCTGGAAACCGACCCAAACCAGGCCGGTTCAGGCCCGGTCCAGGTCCGGTCTGGGTTGGCCGTTAATTGGCCTTTGGGCTTGTGTCGATACTTGATTGTTTTGTTGTTGTTTTGACGGGTTTTAAATATGTTAAGCATGCGGGAAATATTAAGAAACGGTTTTAGAAATAGTGACCAAAACCGGCCCAAACCAGCCCGTGGGCCCAGTCCAGGTCCGATCCAGTCCCATGACCCGTGAGCCTCCTTTGGGCTTGTGACGGTTTTTGAGTTTATTGTTATTATTATATCGTGTTTTGTAATATTTAGCAAGTGGGAAATTTTAATAAGTAAATTATTTAATTAAACGGTTTTCATAATAGTATTATTTCTCACATGTTAGAAATTATAGCATGAGATTGTAGTTTAATTTGATATCCTTTAAGTCAATCGGGTTTCGTAAAAATTAATAATTCACATGTTAGAAATTAGAATAAAATAGCATGAAATGAATATGATGTTATTATGTTCAAGCCTAAATGGCTAAGACTCTGTTTCTAGCCGGTTTGACCAAACGGGTTTGGTCAAACTAAGATCTAGTCAGCCCCGTTTTGACTGATGACCCGTCGCGGGACTCGGGTCGGGGATTTGTCTTCAGGTAAGGTTTTATTTAATGAATGAATTAATGAGCCTTAGTAGATATGAGGCGATATGATATTTGAATGTGATTTATATGCAATTAGTCACATGATAGGAAGTTTTTCCCGTGACTGTTTAATTGTATGATATATGTCGTGTTGACTAAGTACTCATAGAGAATTATGATTATATGACGTCTTGACCATTCTAATTCTAAATGAGCACCTTGGACCATGACATTGATATGCCTTACTATCTTTAACGAGCATATGGAGTTCACAGCTTGATAGCTTTTGTGTCACTGGCCTGGGATTTTGATACCAAGCCGGGGCATGGCGCCTAATTGCTTCCACTTTGGGAATGGAGCCAGCTTAAGTACTAGCCAACTCTGCTTAGGTGGTCGCCTAGTAGAGATTCTCATGTACTTTTGGTCATGAGACAGGGAATGGGTTAGCTGTTGTCGCTAGGTCTGATCAGTCTAGGACTAGGATGTTTATCCTACCTTGTGGTATAGCCTCGAGTTACAGAAGTCGACTATTGACCGTGCTAAGAACTTATGCATGTTTCTAGACGTATTGTCTTTCATGTTTGATGATTCTATGAATCGTAGAAGGTGAGATGCAAGCCGGCTACGGTTGATAGAGTTTGGATTACCGTTTGTTAACTGATTCACATGATAGCTTGTATGATTAGGGTTGAGTTGTATTATGGCCATGTTTTAAATGTAACCTCTGAGCTAAGATACTAGCTTCCCTACCTCGTGGTATAGGTTGTTAACCGATTCACATGATAGCTTGCATGAGTAGCTTATCCTTCATATGCTAGGTTATATGTTAGTTATTTGTTTTATAACATGAAAAGCATATCGTATATGTTAAAGCTTTGTATTTTCCATATACATCTCTTTTATGTTATTCATGTTTTATTAAACTCGACATTTCGTGGCTGGGAGAACTCGGAGTTACTCCCCACTGACTGTGGCTTCCGTGTTTATATTTAATGCGGTTGGCAGGTTTGTGATGCATACTTGGGTACATTGACTAGCTAGCGAGTGAAGAATTACCTTGGACCTATATTCGGTTCTTAGGATTGTAATATTTAATACACTCTTGTATTTCCGTATTTATTAGGGACATATGTCTCCCGTTTTAAATACTTCTTATGTATAATATTATTTCTTTTTTTTTGTTATGAACCTTTTTCTTTAAGACACCTTTGTTATGATGAATATATTTAATGGTAGGTTCCGGTTTTAAAATTTACCGATTTTCACTAAAGTGAACCTATTAAAAACGTATTCTCATCTTTTATTTATTTAAATTACTTGTTTATCTTTCCGCAAATTCGAGGGTGTCACAACCTATATTTACCCTAGATTCCTTTTACTATCCTACTCAAATTCAAAAACAAAAAAAAAGAAGGAAAAAGAGGATCTAAAGCCGGCACCTACATGTGCTACTATACATACCCCAAACCCCAACACTACCATTCATAATTACCTATCACCTTCACTATCAACACACATCACCTTCTCAACTTTTCTCCTTCTTCACGAAAACAACAAATAAAAAAAAGGGAAGAAAATCAACACCATCAACAATGGCTTCCACACGGTCCAAAAATACCAACACCCCAAACTCTAAAATTTCAACACCTTGTATGGCCCCACTAATCTCTCTCCTAAACCAAAACAAAAATCACCCAATGTGACCAAAACCGAGTCGGGTTTGGTTCTTGAAGGTACAAAAAGGCGTAGATTAAATAAGGGGAAGAATAGGGTACAAGATGATGCTAATATTGTCAAAGACAACACAGAAATCGAGGCAACCAATCGCCCTCTGTTTCGCGAGTTTTCACCTCAAGAAACGGCATCCGGACTTGACAAACTTCGATTAATAAAAGAGGAATAGAAAATGGTTAACCGGGTTGCGAAATGTGGTATTCATGGTGGTCGTAGTTTCCCGAAAGTATAGTGTGAAAAATATCAAGCTTTGACATTCTTCAACGATTTCTTGAATTTTCAAGAGTGGGAGCAAGGGTCTCGATTTTCGTGTCCTATATATCCAATCGAGGTAATTCAATTTTACGCTTCTGTCTCTTTGAAATCTGGAGTTTTGCATGCCGTGGTAAATAGCCGAGAAGTTTCGGTCTCCATTGACGATTTTTGTACTCTGTTTTTCGTTCCTGATGATGGAATCAAAATTGACCCGAGTACGTCATGGGACGAACTGTCAGACCCGGCTAAGTTGGAGGTTAATCGGTATTTTGATGATCGGGCTACTTTGTCTAGTTGTGTAATTGGCGGGAAATTTGTCCCCAAAATTAAAATTTATGTTAAATGTTTTGTGGAATACGGTGGTTCCGCGTCGGGGTGGACGGGATAATATTGCGTGTTATGAGATGATGGTGGTTAAGAATTGGTTGGAAGGTAACCGTGTCAACCTTTCTTTCCTTGTTTTTTCTAGAATTTCTCAAACTAGCTTTTCGGTGAGGGAGGATAAAGTTTATACGACCCTAAACTTACCCTATGAGATGTGGTTGTCTCGGGTTCTTGAGGCTAAGGGGGTTGTTGATTCAACTAGCTATGACGTTAATTTAAAGGATGATATGAATGATACTTTTTAAAAATTCATGAAAATGGAGGCATGGGGTCCGGAATTGGTTTTTTTTGTCAAAGGCTGGTTCGGTTGGTGTGAAAGCGAATGTGGCTGATTTTTCGGGGATTGAATCAAAATTGGAAGTGTTTATGGGAAAGGTTATGGAGAGCCTTGATGCGCAAGACAAGAAAATCGATGCAGATGTTGACAAGTGATCGGTTATGTCGCGGTCCCGATACAAAAATAATTACCCGCACTTAGGCTAACAACATAAGGAATGTAATTAGGGAAGTAGAGTGTCGATCCTCAGGGAGTACGTGTTAACTATGAATTGCTATGGATTGATTTTCATTTAAGTTCGAGTTACTTGAGGTGGTTGTATAAGCTATTAACATAAAATAGAATGACAAGTATGTAAATGACGATATGTAAATGACAAATATGTAAATTGCAGAATGTAAAACTCAAAACAGAAGACTTACCCGATCGGATTGTCACGTACCCGATCGGGGAAGTATTCTGATCCAAGTGACAGTATTTAAAATCTAACTAAAGCGATATTTAAATGACAATATTGAAAGACTATATAACTAGACTAATAAACTAGATAATAATAATAAAGTAAACTATCTAGGAACGGAAATAGAAAGACAATAAAGTAAACTAATTAGATAATAATAATAAAGTAAACTATCTAAGAACGGTAAAATAAACTAACTAATCAAATTGAAATAGCGAAAGGGAAATACATGTAAAACGATACAAAAGTCTCACAGATACCAATATTAGAATTACTATGATTATCTAGGCCTTGTAGCGGTATATTCCTTTCGGATTCGTACCGACCTTTTAGTGGGTCCTAACGTCCTCTCAGCATGGTTAAGTCACTAAACCCCTATTGGCAGTCCTAATTCCCAACCCAACTCTCGTTATAAAGATAGAAATTGACTAATACAAACAATTGTTTATGGCCACTAAACATAGTTATAGAATTTAGCATGACCAAAGGAAGAAACAACTAGATGGTTCAATTGGTATCTACTCTTCTTTTAATTCATTTAACTCGTAAATCATTTCAATATTACAACTCTATTTATTTTATTTACATAATGTTAATCTTACAATATTTTATCTAATTAATGTGATCATGTGATTAAGTAAATTAATAAGAAAAAGATGTATGAAATTAAACTATGGAATATAAATATTAAAGTGATTATGGTGATTATATTAATAATGATTCTAATGACAATTAATAGGATTATATTATTAGGTAAAATATAATGTGACATCTTAAACAATATTTTGGTTTTAACGAGATTAATTTTAGATTGATTTCCTAACAACAACAATATGAAAACAATACTAATTAAATTAAAGTTAATGATGAGAATTGCATAGTAAAATATAGAGAATTACCGAGTTTGGAATATGAATATATAAGAACGAAAGTAAAGAACAAATATCCAATAACAAAAGCTATGAAAACACTAGAGAAACACTAAGAAATAAACTAAAAACTTGTAAGAAAGAAACAAACTATGAAATGTGTTATTGTATGATAAGAGATAAGTATATGATGATAAGATGATAATTGGATGATTGGATGATAATTGTGTGTGATGATCATTGGCTTTTATAGGGCTGCATGTCTGCTGATCCCTCGTCCAATTCATACCCTAGTCAAAGCATTAATGCACTCATTTAAGCTGGGTTTGAAGAAGAGCTAAGTAACGTCCATTTGCAGAAATACCCGATCGGGTAAATGGTAATCTGATCGGGTAAGTGTGCAGGATGGATTCTTCCGTGTTTTCGTCTTAGGCACGGAATCCTATGCCTTGGTCTTGGTCAATGCAATACGGAATTGGGCTTGGGCTGATCTTCTTTTGACTTGGGTTGATGTTTCCTTTTGAGTTTCAAAGCCAAAGTCCAAGATAAATCCAATTGAGGAAGGATGTAGCGGAATCGTAATCAAATCGTGAACTGGCTATCATCAATTTCTTGAAAACTCGTATCCTAGTGCCTTTGCTCCATAAAGTAGGAAAATATAGGAAAACCGCTTCATTTCCTACTAAACGAGTCAAAACACACAAAACAACTAGAATAGCAATATTAGCTCGTTAATCACTTAACAAAGTGCATAAATCGTATGGAAATCGAGCTAAAACGGGGGATAATTAGTACAAAATATCTCTTATCAAACTCCCCCAAGCTAAACCCTTGCTTGTCCTCAAGCAAACATAACAATCATAATTAAGACAAGGGTAGCTAACAATGATCAATCTATCATACAAATCTCAAAAAGTAAGCTCTTACAAGTAGATGAATCATAAGCCCGTAGCAACAATGGCGAAGGAAAATGCGAATCATGGTTGAGATTTACATAACGGCGCAGCATAGAAAATATTCTTTGGACCTTTTCAGCTCTTGCATGATCTTTTTGACAATGGACTCTTACGGTACACTCTTCACTCAAATTTTTGTAAAATAGGAAATATTGCTTCAAATTTGAAATGACACTCACCTATCTACAACTTATATGAATGTGCCCGCAATCTAGTATGGTAGACAATCCAAAACCATTAAGTAAAACTAATCATGATCAAAATATAATGTAGGAAGCATTTAGAAAAGTAAAGAAGAGGTTTGGGAAATTTGGGTAAGAAAGTGGACAAATGATTTTGGTCATGTGGAGCTTAAAGTTAAGCTAGTAATAACCAAATGTGTAGTGGATACTCAATCCAATTCATACCAATTCCCATCAACAATAGTCAAAGCCAAAAGCAACATATTGGCTTATTAAACATGAAAAACCAAGTTACGACTTCCCATAATTTTTCTTTCTTTTCTTTTCATGGAAGCGTTTTTCCTCTTTTTTTCTTTCTTCTTTTTCTTTTGAGCTTTCAATTTCATTTCATTTTTTTCATTTTTCATAATTTTTCAAAGCTCTTTTTTTTTCTTTTTTTCTCTTTCACGTCAAATCACGGGAATCAGCAATCCCGGGACAAGTTCACACCAAATGGTGGCATTATCAGAACATCGCAAAAGCACAGAACACCCCTACACATATAGTTGGTTACTAGCTCAACAAGGGTAGGCAAAATTATAATGTAGCTAGAGAAAGATGGGTGTTTTTGCGAAAGGTGAACAAGAGATTGAATGGCTTCAAAATGTAGATCATGACAGTAATACTTATAGAAAATGGAATAAAAACCATACTTATGCGTTTTGATGTAACACAGACTATAAGGAGAAACTACTCACTCCTAAACTGGGATCGGGTTCAGATGTACCGACCACTGGAGGCTCTACCTTACAATATGAGTAGCTTGCCAAAGCCAACATCAAGCTTAATTAAGTCCAAATGCAATTTTCTATCTACTATGTACAAGATATCCCCATGAATGCACAATTCCTCATAATATAATGAAACATCATCTTATAAAAACTATAAAATGAGAAATGTAAGATGGAAATGATCTTTTCTTTTTGTGTGTTTTTTTTTTTGATTTTTTCTTTTTTTTTTTTCAATAAAAACTAAAAAAAAAATGAACTAAGAAAATTAAAAGAAAAATGCAAATCTAAATGCAAATCCTTCCCCAAGCTAAAACTTCACATTGTCCTCAATGTGCATGCAATTATAACAGAAACAAACCGAGAAACGGCTGGTAGCACATGGAACAGAGAAACAATATAAAATTCTAATGGGAAAAGGGGCTTAAAAATAAAACTAAAAATGCGAAAAATAAGGGAAAGAAATAAAATTCTTACAAAATATCTAGCCTCCCCCAAGCTAGTATAAACAAGGGGAGCTCATCATCTCATCACAAAGGCCACCAGCTACGGCCTCTCCTCTCAGAAGGAGGTGGCTCGGATGCGAATCCAGAAGCATCTATATAGTAGGTATCATCTGCAGAATAATAACTACGACGAGAAGTAATGATCCCGGTTGGGTCGCTGGCTCCTAAGGACTGGTATTCTCCTACTTGGTGATCTCCAAAATCACCTCTATACCCCCCAAAACTCTCAACGCCATAGTCGGTTCCACAGTAATCTGGTCCGGTTGGCTGCACACCTGCATTGTAAGCACTACCATACCCCCCTTCGGGCCAAGTATAAAAAGACGGGTGGGGGCCCTCAGGTCTAATCACACCTTGCCTAGCAAAGTGGTCATAGATGGGGTGCAAAGCAAGCTGCTGGTCGGACTGAATTCTATTAACGGACAAGGTTAAGGCTTCAAACATGGCGGTCACATCGCCCGCAGCATGGGACGAGTGAGAGGATGATCCTACCTCAGGGCGGTGGGATCTAAGCTGAACAGGGGGGTCAATGTGGGTAATATCCCCAACAGGAAGGTAGTAAGTGGGTCGGGGTAAGATAGCCTCACCCTCTTGAAGTTGAGGACGCTGCCGAAGAAATGAAATTTGCTCTACCTCGGCGGTCAACTTGACCGAATCACGGCCAGCTATCCTCCAAATCATATGGGGGTGAGAGACTCGAAACCAGTTGAGCTGAACAAAATAAGCATAATCCAACCCATTTCCCATCTCGGTGGGAGGTGTAGTCAATGCCTGGAGGTCGGTGGTGGCTTGGTTAAAACCACAAACTCGCATAGCAAAATGAGTGATAAGACCTCCATAGACAATGGCAGTGTTCTTAGGATTAATAGCTTTGGTCAACTGAACAGCAAAATGATACGGTATACTAACAGACCATGGTTCATCACCATTCACATTCAAAAATCCTCCTAACATTTCTAACTCCACTCGTCTCACCAAATGAGGCTCAGCACGACCCAAAAAGGTCCATCCCATAAATCTTTGCCAGATTCTAATGGCGGGATGATGTATATGTTGGTGTGGGACATGGTCCCAACGAGAGACAGGGTAAGTCGAAATAGCACTCCAAAACAGGCTAATATCAAAGCCTTCTGGAGGTGAGGTAACAGTATCCTCAGTGGCGAGACCAAATTGTCGAGCAAAGTTCTCCAAGTTCATATTATAATCATCATTAAACAAGCGAAACTGAACTTGAGGCATGGTATTTCTATTTCTAGACCTATGCAACTCGAATGAGCTTAAGAATTCAAGGGTTATTTGAGGGTAGGTCTCATAACTAAAGTTCATGCTACCATTCATACCTAAGACCCTAAACAACACTTTAACATGCTCATAAAGTTTCATATGCCTTAAAGAAGAAACATTGAGGAACTTGGTAGCCCTCATACCTTTGCTTTTAAGTATACACCAATTTTGCCATTGCTTGTGTGAACTAAATTCTACATCTGGAAAGTTAGGATCATGCATAGCATTTCCTTGATTTTCGGGTTGATCGTTTGCTTCAAGCATTTCTATATCTTTTTCTTGTGCTCTACTACTCTCTCCTTGAGTGGAGGTTCTTGCCCTCTTTGATTTTCTTAATGTAGATGCCATTTTCTACAAATAACTAGTATTAAAACACTTCATTCATAAACATAAGTTGATAACATACATGTTAGAATACTAAGTTTTGAGCACAAATTCAAGCATAGTCACCTTAATGAAACATTGTCATGCTATCTTTTGAGCACAATTGGATGTTTTAAGCATAAGAATATGTCACTAAGATGAGCCACATACACTTGAATCATGAATTTGGGTACTACCTAAGGGTACTAATGCTAAATTAACATGACAAGATCATAAGTTCATAGTATAAAGCATGAATCCAAGCATCATACTACCACTTAAGCAAAAGTTCTTAGCATATAGTAAAGATGAGTATCCTAATTAGCATATGAGCATTCAAATCATAGTAATCATCCTAATTAATCACTAAAATTCACTCTATAGCATGTAAGAATCATTAGAAATTCAATTTAAACAAGTTTTGGAATCAAAATCAAGAACCCCCAATTTTGAGTTAGGGTTTGTTCATGTTGGATTTCTGAAAAATATAGAGAGATTGAAGTAACTAAAGTAGAAATAACTTACTTGATGATGCTTAGAAGTTGCCCTTGATGAACTATAGGAACAAATTTTGTAAGAAAAGACTAAGAATTGAAGGTTTTGAGAGAATTTTGAGCTTTCAAATTGAAGAACACGGGTATAAGGCAGCAAGCAAATGGTAGCAAGTGGGTTTTATAGAAGAAATTAGAGCAAAATACGAGGCAGCCAATTTACCCGATCGGGTATATAGCAATTCGATCGGGGAAACTTGCTGGTCTGGTTTTTGTTTCTATTTTCTTTGCCACTTGCTCTTACCTTTTGGCTATGTCCTTGCACATACTTACTAACCTTAGTGATCTTGGCAACTTGGGCCAAGGATAGCTCCTTCTTGTCTCAATAGGTCCTCCGATTCTAAGTACGAAAAACGATATACTAAACATGCACAATAGCAAGTAAAACGAAAAATTGTTCCTAACTATTACAACACAAAATCCAAAAATACAGTCCAAATAAAATAGTCCAAATTAAAATCATTGTCTAATAAGTAAAAGAAAGAATGCATAAAGAAAAAGAAAAGAAAAAGACGGGTTGCCTCCCGACAAGCGCATTTTTAAGTCATGCTAGACTATGTTTTGCTATCCCTCCTTAAGCCTTATGAAGGGACTTGAGCTCCTTGTAGCTGGATTCGTCCTTGAATTTCCTCATTTACCTTTTGCCAACACCCATGGCAATCTTATTCTAATCATGCTTCCGAAGCTTTGAAAGCCTCGAGGTCGCCATCTCCAACGCTCAACACATTCCCCTTTTTATCAAAGGTGGCACTCGATCCATCTATTTCAAATGTGATCTTTTCTCCTTTCACATCTATACAAGCTCCAACCGTATTTAGGAAGGGTCTTCCTAATATAATATAGTCATTCCTTTCCTTCTTTGAAAATATGACATAGAAATCGACGGGAACGAGGAAGTATCCAATCCGTATTGGGACATCTTCCACAATTCCTGCGGGAGTATGCATAGATCCATCGGCTAGTTGAAGGCTAGTACTAGTGAATTTCATTTGTATTGGGTAATGGTCATGATACAAATCAAAAGGCATGACGCTAATAGCGGCTCCTAGATCACACAATGCACCTTTGACCTTATGAAAACACATTGTGAAAGAAATGTTGAAACAACTTGGGTCCTTAAGTTTGGAAAGAATGAGAATCTTTCCTTCTTCAAGGGTAGGTTCCTTGCGAGAGTCTTTGGTTGCTTCTTTTTGCCTAGATGTTTTGCCAATCCGTGCCTCCAATTTTGAAAAAGCTTTGTTTGTTGCCAAAGTTACTTCTCCAATTTTTTTTTCCAATTTCCCTTGAGCTTTTATCAATTTCATGATCAAGGCTTCGAGACGGGATGTCTCCTCATGTGTAAGGACTTTGGTTGGTTTGGCTAGTGTTGGATTGTTGCAAAGTTCATGGGGTAACCTAAAGATAGGCTCCTTACTCTTTTCATTCCCAAGAGGATGATCACAAGGTTTATCACTAATCATGTCAATTGTGACAATCGATTGTGTTTCACTCCCTTGGGTATGTTGGCTAGAACTCGATGGGGTCAACTCCTCTACTCTCTTTTGGAGAGATAAAATGGCTGATTTGAGTGAGTTTAAGCTTGAAAAGAAGTATGAGTACATATTATGTTGGGATTGGATTACTTCCCTTAACTTAACATCTACTTTTGCTATCACATGATCATTTTGAAAAGACGAGTTTGGAATTGTATGAGATGTATTTGTGGGTTGAGTTTGGCGAAATTGTGGGTGGAAAGGGTTTAAGGGTGTGAGTTTGTTCCCACATCGTTGAGGTGTATGCCCTATCCCACCACAAAGTTCACATGGTGTTGTTAATGAGGTAAATGGGTTGAAAACTTTTGGGCGATATAAAGTGCTTTTTGGGCTGGTTTCGTTTGGTTGAACGGGACATGCTAAGGAAATTGTAGTGTCAACATCTTTTGAAGTTTCCACTCGACTCTTCTTTCGCTCTCCCCCATTGGTTTGTGAACCTTCCCCACTTTCATTTTGTGATTTAATTGATAGGTTTGACAAATTGGTTCTAAACCTACGGTGAAAAGCAATGACAATCTCTTCCCACTCCATAGGTCTTGTGGCTTCCTTTAAACGACGGGTGAACCACCATTTAGCTTCTCCCTTTAGTGATAAAGGAAAAAGGGTTTCTCTAATATGATTTTGGGTGATTCCCTCCCTCACAAAGGTTTGACACAATTCGCAAAAGGTTTGTAGATGGTGTGACGGGTTTTCGTTTGGTTTTCCACTAAATTGGTTACCCTCAATGAGTGCAATCAAAGTCAAATGGACCCTTAGGATCCCACTAGCGAGCTCAAAAATCCGGTACCTTGGATCTTCCCTTGTTAGCACCATTTTTGTCAACCTACAAGAAAAAAAACACAAAAAATGAAAGTTAGTAACGATTTAGGTACGATTGTACCTAGAAATGGTAGAATTGATAAACAAAAACCAATAATACATAGATAAACAAAACCGTGCTCCCCGGCAACGGCGCCAAAATTTGATCGGTTATGTCGCGGTCCTGATACAAAAATAATTACCCGCACTTAGGCTAACAACATAAGGAATGTAATTCGGGAAGTAGGGTGTCGATCCTCAGGGAGTACGTGTTAACTATGAATTGCTATGGATTGATTTTCATTTAAGTTTGAGTCACTTGAGGTGGTTGTATAAGCTATTAACATAAAATAGAATGACAAGTATGTAAATGACGATATGTAAATGACAAATATGTAAATTGCAGAATGTAAAACTAAAAACAGAAGACTTACCCGATCGGATTGTCACGTACCCGATCGGGGAAGTATTCTGATCCAAGTGACAGTATTTAAAATCTAACTAAAGCGATTTTTAAATGACAATATTGAAAGACTATATAACTAGACTAATAAACTAGATAATAATAATAAAGTAAACTATCTAGGAACGGAAATAGAAAGATGATAAAGTAAACTAACTAGATAATAATAATAAAGTAAACTATCTAAGAACGGTAAAATAAACTAACTAATCAAATTGAAATAGCGAAAGAGAAATACATGTAAAACGATACAAAAGCCTCATAGATACCAATATTAGAATTACTATGATTGTCTAGGCCTTGTAGCGGTATATTCCTTTCGGATTCGTACAGACCTTTTAGTGGGTCCTAACGTCCTCTCAGCATGGTTAAGTCGCTAAACCCCTATTGACAGTCCTAATTCCCATCCCAACTCTCGTTATAAAGATAGAAATTGACTAATACAAACAATTGTTTATGGCCACTAAACATAGTTATAGAATTTGACATGACCAAAGGAAGAAACAACTAGATGGTTCAATTGGTATCTACTCTTCTTTTAATTCATTTAACTCGTAAATCATTTCAATATTACAACTCTATTTATTTTATTTACATAATGTTAATCTTACAATATTTTATCTAATTAATGTGATCATGTGATTAAGTAAATTAATAAGAAAAAGATGTATAAAATTAAACTATGGAATATAAATATTAAAGTGATTATGGTGATTATATTAATAATGATTCTAATGACAATTTTTAGGATTATATGATTAGGTAAAATATAATGTGACATCTTAAACAATATTTTGGTTTTAACTAGATTAATTTTAGATTGATTTCCTAACAACAACAATATGAAAACAATACTAATTAAATTAAAGATCATGATGAGAATTGCATAGTAAAAGATAGAGAATTACCGAGTTTGGAATATGAATATATAAGAACGAAATTAAAGAACAAATATCCAATAACAAAAGCTATGAAAACACTAGAGAAACACTAAGAAATAAACTAAAAACTTGTAAGAAAGAAACAAACTATGAAATGTGTTATTGTATGATAAGAGATAAGTATATGATGATAAGATGATAATTGGATGATTGGATGATAATTGTGTGTGATGATCATTGGCTTTTATAGGGCTGCATGGCTGCTGATCCCTCGTCCAATTCATACCCTAGTCAAAGCATTAATGCACTCATTTAAGCTCGGTTTGAAGAAGAGCTAAGTAACGTCCATTTGTAGAAATACCCGATCGAGTAAATGGTAATCCGATCGGGTAAGTGTGAAGGATGGATTCTTCCGTCTTTTCGTCTTAGGCACGAAATCCTATGCCTTGGTCTTGGTCAATGCAATACGGAATTGGGCTTGGGCTGATCTTCTTTTGACTTGGGTTGATGTTTCCTTTTGAGTTTCAAAGCCAAAGTCCAAGATAAATCCAATTGAGGAAGGATGTAGCGGAATCGTAATCAAATTGTGAACTGGCTATCATCAATTCCTTGAAAACTCGTATCCTAGTGCCTTTGCTCCATAAAGTAGGAAAATATAGCAAAACCGCTTCATTTCCTATAAAACGAGTCAAAACACGCAAAACAACTAGAATAGCAATATTAGCTCGTTAATCACTTAACAAAGTGCATAAATCGTATGGAAATCGAGCTAAAACGGGGGATAAATCAGTACAAAATATCACTTATCAACAAGGTGGTCAAAATCGTGGCTATGGGGAGCTCTAGCTCAACCCGTGACCATGGAGGGTCGGGTGTGAGTAATGAGTTTAGAGGTTGGATGACGAGAGTTGATGAATGTTGTCGATATTCGACAAGAGATGTTTAGTCAACGGGATCGGATGCAATTCTTGGTTAGCCAAGGAGGTGCGTTGGTGAAGAGTGGTTCGGAAATGCGCGACGGTATGCACACCATTTATGATGCAACGGAGGCTCTATCTATGAAGGTTCAGAACTTTGATTCATGTCTCACCGCCCAAGTTAATCACGTGAAGGAGTGCTTTGATAGCCTTTCTACTCTTGAGTACCATACCCGACCCGACTACATCGACCCCAACATCATTCGCCATTTTGATTTGCCTTGATTTTCTCGTCTTACCTTGCTTGTTCTTAAACTACTTATTCCATTCGGCCCATTTTGGCTTATACTCTATTCGGCCTATTGGCAACTAACACTTATTATTGTGGTTTGTAGTTTAAATTGACATTTAGTATTTGATTTTGCTTGCTATGAATCGTTTAGTATTGCGTATTTTGCATATCTATTTCGTGCCTTCGAGTATGTTATTCTAGTCATTTTATATCCTTGTTCTTGTCTTTTCAATGATGCCAAGAGGGGGAAGAAATGATATGATTTGAGTCTTTGCTTAAGCTTGCTCCTTGTCAAGACTCGTTATCTCTTAAAGTCTCTCAAGTTATAACTTTGGCTAAGTTGTTATGTTCTTGCGATCAACGTTGTTATAACTTTGGTAGTATTTTGTTGAGGGGGAACCATACTTAGTCAAAATCATAAGAGAAATCATAAGAGACGTGTCATCATCAAAAAGGGGGAATTTGTTGGACCTATTTTATAGTTTTGATAATGACATGTATATACTTGATAAAGCGCTTTAATTGATATATCATATGCATGTAATTGTGTGTTTTAGTCTTATCATAGCTAACAACAATTACAAGAAAGAAGATCAAAGTTATAGGAACTTCAGGCATAACTTTGATGCATTATGTGAGACAAAGTTCTAGGAGCTTGAGGTATAACATTGGAAGTTCCTATGCAAAGTTATAGCTACCTTGGTTATAACTTTAAAGAAACAATTCAAACAAGATTTACCTCAAATAACACAAGACTCAAGATGGAGGATCTCTGTGATCAAGATGAAGAAATGATCCGTATACTGAAAATATTTGTGAAAATTAGATAGTATAGGTCGTCATTCGGTAACTATTCCATTAGAGTGATTTTATGTTTGTAAAGTTATGACTCACTTATAACTTTACATACAAAAGTTTAAAGTTATAGATTTAACCTATACTTTGGATGATAAAAGTTGATGCATGATTTTGGAAATAAATCTTTTAAATGTTTTCAAAAAGATAGAGAGTATTTTTTATATATTTGTCAAAAGTTTTAATTGAGGATGTATTTATGAGATTATATTGGTTAGTAATACAACTTATGGGTTGTCTTGCTACCTAGGGTTTCTAATATATTATATCTCAATTTGTTGTTAACCTAATAAGCCCACCTAGGGTTTGTGCCACCAAGGGTTTCGTGTAAACCAAGGATTGTGCCTCCTAGGGTTGCGTGCTCCTAGGGTTCGTGGTGAGGAAGGATTTCGGCCATCATAGGATGTCTTACTTGTTTATTTAATCTAGGATTCTAATATATCTTTACAACAATATTTTGAGATATTAAAGATAAGTATATTTCTAAAAGATAAAGCAAATAATATTTTAAGATAATAAAGATAAATATCTTTCTTAAATATAGAGCTAGGGTTTTAGATTTTATATCTCTTATGCTTCTATTATAAATACTCCTTCCATCTCAATCATTCACAACGACTTTGATATACACATTGAGAGAATTTTATAAATTGAGTTTTAAGCAAACCTTGAGCAAAATATTTATTATTTTTAGTGTTTGTTTTTCAAATTTGTCGTGCATCTTCTTTTTCAATCGCTCACATGAAATACATTATTGGATAATTGTACATCACATAATCTTACTTATTCTTTAACGAGAATCTGTGTGAGTTATATTGTACTTTCTTATTAACGTAAGATAATATAGAGTATTTAGCGATACTCACCTTGAGTTATAATCATAGTTTATTATACGAGTGGGTTGATAATTTTTGTAATCCGGAGAAAGGTACTAAAGATTATTAATCGAGAATAGTGGACGTAGGTTTCAACTTGTGAAACTGAACCACTTCAAAAATCATGTGTGCCTCTCTTTACTTTTCGTTATTTCGTTACTAGTACTTACTTTGATTAATTAATTAGTTGATTTTAATCTATAAGATCAAATAATTAATTACATATCATATAAATCGAAAAAGTGGGGCTAGTTTTTAATACTCAATTCACCCCCCCCCCCCCATCCTCTTTCGTATTCAATCAATAGACTCTACAAGACGAATAACAAACTAAGTCCAAGAGTAGAGGGTCCCTTTAAGATTATTGAAAAGCTAGCTTCTAATGCATACAAGGTCGAAGTTCCAGGAGAGGATGGAGTACATGGTACCTTCAATGTTGGTGACCTAAGCCCCTACTATGGAGAATTTGATGATGATGATGCTAATGAATATTTGAGGGCAAATCCTTTTCAGGAAGGAGGGTTTGCAACATGAGTTAATACCTCATGCAACTAGAGTCCTGCAACGGAGACTGAGGTTTCACTACCACCTAGAACCCACCCCTCACTCAAGGTCAAGTTCCTACAAAATCAAGCACAACTCCAGTTAGGCTAACAATATCAGGGTCCATTCTCCAAAAAACAACTCAGGATAAGTCCAATGCCAAACAAGATATCTTGAAGCACCTATCCAACCAAGGGCTTCAACTCCTTTTGTCAATAAAGTTGAGATCCTTAGCTAGCTAAAATTCTAGGACAAGTTTCCCTAATAAGTTATGGAAGGCCATCTAAAACATCCTAGCATATTGAAGGTCATTCTGAGGAGTCAGCAGGTACAAAGACCAATTTAAGCTGTCCAAGACTTCTTAGTTTTGTGTGATCAATATTAGCCTAAATAAGGACGTTTGGAATGTCATAGAAGTCCCTCTCAAGGCCCAATTTCAGTAGCAAACAGCCTTACGAAGGCTTCCTAGTGAATTGAGCAATATTACCATTTCAGGAAAGGGTAAGGATACTTTTCAGTCTTGTTCTTCTGAATGTTTTGCAGTCTGTCTTAGCTCGTCCTATACTCCTATTAGATGACTTGTTTATCTTCTTTATCAGTATTTGTAAGGCGCTTCAGCCTTTAGATGCTGTTATTTTCAAGGGTAGAGATCTGTTGAAATTTCTTATATAAACAAGGCTTGCAGAATGTAAAAAGGCAAATTTGATGAATGATCTAAAACTGAACTTTGTTCAAACAAAAAAAAATCTAGCAAAGGCTTGAGTCTTGTTAAAGTGTCTTTAGTTTACTTGTGTGTGAGCTAATTACACTGTGTCTAAGGTCCATTGCTAGTGTGCTAGAACCTTAAACACAACCCTTCTGTTCTTGCTTGCGTGCTAAGATAAAGGTTCTATCTGTACTGCCTGGCCTTGTGTAGGTTCCTAAGTGTTTTCTGAGTGATTTAGTGACAGTGTGAGGGGATTGTTGAATCTTAGACAAATAGTCTTTGATTTCTCTACTTTATGTAGAGATTTGAGTTCACCCTATATAAAAATATATGGTTTAAGTTGTAACAACTCTCTTACTAATGACCATAAACATGAGTTAGACTACAACATCTTATGTCATGAACTAGATAGATGTTTCTTACAATTATTGCTATTTTCACTACTTCTTTAATTAGTAATACCTACTTTATTATATCCACAAATACTACAACTAATTTCACTAATACTGCTGAGGCACTGACGCTAATGTTATTTTTTACTACTTCTTCAATTAATAATGCCTACTACCATTGATGCTTAAATGTGTTGGTATTTAATTTTCCAAAGTATTTTACAATTCAACTGTGTAGAAAGAAAAAAAATGAAAGTTTAGAAGTTAACTCTATTTGCCGAGTTTGCAAGCTGGATGCAACACGACACACACATTTAATACGTATATATATTGTTTTGTTGTCCCGTTCGACATACCTATATATATCTTTTATTTTATTTTGTATTAAATAGATGTGCATTTATTTGTCAAATTCGTACATTTATTATAGAAAATGATTTAAAATTGTGATATAAAATCTAACAACCTCTTTCTCTCTCATATTATTTTTTTAAGGATCAATTGTTCAAAATACCCTTATATGTTCCACTTTTTAAAATTTTACACCTTATCAAAACTTTTTTAAAACTTAATACCTTAGAC
Organism: Heliosperma pusillum; assembly: GCA_022085475.1. Lineage (NCBI taxonomy): Eukaryota > Viridiplantae > Streptophyta > Magnoliopsida > Caryophyllales > Caryophyllaceae > Heliosperma > Heliosperma pusillum. The sequence continues at coordinate 94,120 of JAIUZE010073242.1, forward strand.
CGCTGCTCCGATCAAAAATTGGTACCTTAAGGGAATTCAGGCCAACAAAAACGTGAAATATCCATTTTACCCTTGTCTTTATATACTCTATTACAAGACTCACAAGACTCACATACTTATACCTTTCCCATTATCAGTGTTTTCCTAAATTAGCTTTCAAAACTTTTCAAATTATCAACACTCATACATATTTCTCCAATTAATTGGATGGATCATTTACAACAACAGAAAATCAAGTTGCTTTTTTTTTATCAAAGGATCGATCAAGATTAACTGTTAATTAAGTATCTTCACTCTCACCCCTTTATATTTCATTTAAGTTTTCTTTATGAAACCCTAGTTTCTCAATTTCGTGTTTAGAAGCGGTAATTTTGTTAGTTAATTTCACGAAATTAATTATTTTCATTATTTCCTAAAGTTAATTTGTTTTATTAGTTATTATTAAGTTATTTCGTATAATTTGTTGTAGGCATGGATAGTATTAGTGTTAAGATGAGAGTAAGCTATGGAGTTAAGTTTGCTTATATGAATAGTCATATGGATTATGTTGGTGGAGTTTTTCAAATACAAAGTTGTGTGCAAACTAATGTGATTAACTTCAAATAATGGAATGGAAAAAACATAATTACCTTAAGGAGAGGAAGATTTGAATGAGGAGAATTACTGAAAATGGTGAGAGATTGACATAAAATAACTTGTACTTAATTATGAGAGGGAAGTGAAGGGAAAGGAAGAGAAGAGGCTGAACATAGCATTAGGGTATAATGGGGATAAAATATGGATTTTGGATGGAAATTTAGAAAGTGAACGGAATATGCGACTTCTTCTGGTCTGAATCCACTTAAGGTACCAATTTTTGATCAGAGTAGCAGTCTAAGGTATTAATTTTTAAAAAAGTTTTGATAAGGTATTAAATTTTAAAAAGTGGAACATATAAGGATGTTTTCAACAATTGAACCTTTTTTTAATCAATCTTTCAAATTCATTAGCCCTACTTTTCATCTTACACACCCACATTATGTGATTACTTCAACTTTATTTTCTAACTAATCTATTCTATTAGTTACTCTCTCCCATCCAAAATAATTTCTCTCTTCAATAAAATGATTCTCACCTATATTTAAGAAGTGAGAAGATTATTTGGATGTGCTGGGGTACTTTTTAACTTAATACAGAGTAATATATAATTTGGATATGGAAAGATGTTCAAGCACAATGGGGAAATTTAGTGATGATATAAAGTTAATTACAAATACGATAGTTTGAATTCCATTCCGTTTTTTAAACAATATAGAACATCACAAAATTATTGAGTAATTTCTAAATAATATATTACGAGTATGGGTAGTACATAGTGGATGAGTGGATCCTTGCATAATTATTTACCAAACACTAAGGTATAATTTTCGTTCAAATAACCATGATAAGGGTATCTATATCTATATAAATAGACGTGTGGTGTGAAAATTTTAAACATAACATATTCTCATCTTTTGCATTAGTGAACGAAATAACAAATTACACATAAAATACTTCTTAATTACATTTTTGTTTTTTGTGCCCGAAAAATGAGAACGTCGTCTTATCTCAATGGAAAATTCGGTATAACCCTACCACTAATATAAGGTTCAGTTGTTCTATTACGAAATCATAAGTTGATTCCATGTGATTTATTATTGTTAATTCTTTTTTTGTACATACTCAATTTCTAAAATTGTGCGTATAAAGTCCGTATAGAGACCTGGCTTGTTGGTCTACGCGCGCTACTAGTTCCCGATGGAATGACAGTTTTGAGACGTCTTGCTTTTATAGGTTATTATTATTATTTAATCTCTTATTTTTTTTTTATAAACGGGGCTTGTATTGAGCTCAAAACAAATTTACATGAAATTAGTGGATAGCCGAGATACTATCTGGGCTCCCACTCTTTTAGCAATAATAAAACTAATCCTAGTGGAAATATAAGCAGCAACGCGAGCTTCGGCGTCCTGTGATATTGAAAATTTCTGAATCCGCTTGAGTAAGGCAACAATATTTAACGACTCGTTAAAAATTTAAAATAGAAATCCACCATTTAACGACTCGTTATAAATTTAAAATAGATCAGCCTATCCAAAAAAAATATTTGTGCACGACATAATTGAATCTATGGCTACACTAGTAAAGGTGGCAATTAGGTCAGTCGAATCATATTGGGTCGGGTCTACTCAGGTTGTGCGCCCAATTAAACTGAGATTGAAGCTACGCCCGTGCGGTTATCGAGCTATTCCTCACCTCAATCAGGTCATATCAGGTCGAGTCAGGTTCGGTCAGGTCATATATTGGATTTGGTCTACTTAATTTATCGCATGTCTTCAATTTTTTTCAATTAAATGTAATTTTTTACCATTATTTAGTTTGATTACTTCACTATTAAGTCAAACGTATTCATCTAAACATAAAATCACTTTCATTTTGATCAATATTAAGCAATATTAAGCTTAATAATTGTCGTGTCATCAATTTAATCGAGCATCAGGTTGGGGCAATATCAGGCCGGGTTTGGGTCACTAATCATCAGGTCGTTCGAATTACAAGTCGCCATCAAATCAGGTCATAGTACTCGGTCCGGTTAGACTTGCGATGGTGATTACATAAAAGGCCCCAAAAAGAATCTACGGCATGAAAACATTCCATCTGTATGGGAACATGTTTATCTGGGTTAAACTCGCTTTGTTCAAATATATAATGAATTCTTCCTTGTATAACAATCATTACTCGTAACAAATTTTCCCTCTCTTCTATCAACACTGAAAACCCATTTTGTTTTCAAACAAACAGAGTTCTCCTCACATAACAAACCCCATCTCCCTCCCTCCTCTCAACACCAAAGAAAATCCCCCTCTTTCTTTTGTTAACATGGGTAAATCCATTGAAACAATTACAAACAACTTTGACTTACTAAGATTAACCACGAATCATCTTGCATATGAGCAGGTTGTACAACTAGCAACCATAAATAAAATATTTAGAAAGTGTGTCCGTTTGCGTCGTAAATCGAAATTGAAAAGCCAATAACACAAGGTTGTTTGAAGATGATCAGAATAATGTTACCCAAGAAGGACGCTGCTCCTCCTTTATTCAAGAGTTAAAATTTTCATTTGGCGATCATCGTATATTTGGTGAGAATCGTGTATTTGGTGAGGATATATGATCATTACTTTCACTTCTTACCCATACCCTAGGGCTCTGAACCTCACATACGTGGGTATGAAGACTTGCACCGTGTTTGGTAGAGAGATAGAAATGGATATAAGGGAAATGTTGACATTCAATTCAATTACATGGTTTTAACAAACTGTAGTTTTCCTAACCTATGAATCTTGAGTTTATACGGTGAATCTTTGTCTTTAAGAAATGTTCCTCGGAATATTACACAATTATCCCTAAATATCACTAAGATGAACAATCAAAATCTAAACAATATCCTTACTCCTCTTCACTCCTTACAGTTGCTGGGGATAAATGATACAATTAATCTCCGTTTTTCCACAATCACCAGCCAAAGTCTCCGAGTTGTCAGATTTAAATATTGTTATGGTTTATGTAACACCCGCAAATGTACCCTATTTTTATAGTGAATATATTTTACGGATACTTTTCAGTGAAATTTAGTTTTAATCGTAAATTTAATTTTCCGAGTCGAATTTAGAATTTCCGAGTTCGTATTTGGAATTTCCGCGAGATTCCATGAGAATCCCGTCTTAAGGCGAGTTTGACTTTTGTTGACTTTTTCCTTACATAACTCATACTACCTCCCTTAACCTAGTTCATACACAAACACAATTCAACTTACTTCTTCTCTAAGAAACCAAAACCCTTGCCTCCATAATCTTTCCATTCTTAGAATCATCATAGCTCACTCGTTTCTTGTTGAAATTCACGTAAGTTCGTCTTATTCTTCCCCTCTTAGCTTCCTCTATCCGTATTGGTAATAAAATTACCGTCTTTCTCGCTTTTCAATTTATCCGTCTTTCTCAAAGGTGAATTATATTCATCTTTTGGTCGTCTTTGTTTAGGTGGAGACTAGGAAGGCTTAGAAATCAATTGAAGACGCGAAAAGGTAACGGTGAAGGGTTACTCGATATCATTTACGTGTTTTACATGATTTCTATGTTAGAATTCGTATTTAGAATACGATTAGAAAGCTTAGGATTTATGTTATTGATGATGAATGTTGTTAGTTGATGATTGTTGATGATGAATATTGATTGTTGATAGTTAATAGAAGTAGATTATGAGAATTGAAAATGATTGAATGCTTGATGAAGTTCTCGGGTGAACTGGTGCTCCTGGCCGAAGTACCGGCCGCTGGTCCAGTGGTCGGTTGGGAATTCACTGCACCGACCCTTTTTCGTAGAATGATCATATCTCTTTCGTTACTTGCTTGTTTTGGGCTTGTGACCTATCGTTGGAACCGTAAGAGGATAAGCTATCACCTCGACTTAGAATTTCTGCATTTGCATATCTTAAACTCTAGTTATGATTGTTTGAAGTGGACCCTTGTTTTAGTTAGTTTCCAAACTTGCTTTTTGTGTGTAGTTGTGCTCCGAGCCGGGGTACCGGCCGCCGGCCTCCACACCGGCCTGGAACACGGCTGTGTTTTTCTCTTATAATTTCTAAAACTCGTAATTTATAATAGTTCGCATGATTCGTTTATCGTATAATTTTACGTAGTGACTTACAATATTAATGTTTTGGACTTATGATATTTCATTCGCTGGTATCACATGTTTTGTGACGGTTTTTGCTATGTCCCACTTTGATTCGGTTTTTACAAATGATACGGTTTGAGCACTATTTTGTCTTGTGCTTTGTACTCTCATTCCCTTGGCTACCTCCACGTTCGTAAGGCTGGAATGTCGGAACGGGGATGTATCCTACTGCTTAATTGCATGTGTTAGTGGGCATACGACGACGTTGTTGGGAGGCGAACGCTATGCGTTGATCGACCCGGCCGTCAAATGTTGTTTACTTGCGAGGTGGTATTATTTGCATGTAGCGTACCGCTTATTATGAGGCTTGTGCTCTTTTCCGCCTCTTTCGTGAATTGCTCTACCGAATTTGGGGTACTCGGCGTCTATGATTGACCGAGTCTTGGATGCGAAATGTTTATCGCATGTCAAATCGGAAAATGTTATTCCGAGAGTCTGGCCAGGTTTAGACTAGGACCGTAGTATTATCGTCGTCCTACCGGGAGGAAATTAGTCTACATATACGAAATGTAGCATCGTGTATGCGTTCAGGGAAATGTTGTATCCCGTGGATGCCTTTTAATCATACTTGCCATGTACACGGTGCTAGTGCGTTTCATTTACCGTGAGAGATGTCGTC